>BGPR01014618.1:0-38774 GCA_013235015.1 Araneus ventricosus
TTTTCTTTCATGTTGACCCGGATGCCACGGCAGGCCGGGGTGATTCTTTGTGATTGTCCCAATGTCCCGGCTTAGACTATGAAAGAGTTATGGTGCTGTCCGCGCACGCCATGTTCGCAGTCCCCATTCTCTATTAGTGCCGGGTTGATTTTTCAAGCGCCAAGATTCCTCTTTCGTTGTGCCATCTGCTTATGCGGCCCATTAAAGATAATTTGAATTTTGCATTTGATACTTTCAAAGAAAATTAGTTTCGTGGAGCAACTTCAGCTCTCTAAGATTGAACTTTTCAGTCGATTTTGGTTGATATTCTTAAAAATGGTTCAATGGAGCTTAATACTGTTTATGATCAAATTCTTATCTAATACAATTTTTTGTCTCCTGAGTTTCAGAATTTAAAATTAATCTAATTCAACTGTCGCAATCAATTAGTTTTCTTCTTTTTCTAGGAAACGTACTGGCAATCCACCCAAAATCACAAAACCTCTAGAGAATGTGGTAAGTGTAAAATATTTAAAAGACAATATTCTGTTACTTAGATGTTTGACTTGGATCAATGCATCTTATTACGAATATTTCCAATGTATTTCTTTGCCACTCCCGGCTAAATTTCCTTCTTTAACCACTTAATTTCTTTGCTATCTAATAAGATGACCCCTCCTGTTTTGGAAAGGGGCTGTCGTTTTCATTCATCTGAGAAGGCATAGGATACTTAAGATGTTTATAGATCCTACATTTTTTTTGTGTCAAATTATGAAGCTAATTAATGATTCAATTTTAGTTTATAAGACTAAAATTTCGATAATTCGATGCACGAGTATTCTCGGGCTGTTAAGTTAAGCGGTTAAAGTAATAATATCATTAAATTTGAATAAATTTAAACTTCATTTAATCATGTAGATTTTTGCCATATGCATTAATCACTTTAAAACAAAATAGTTTAAATAGTTAATAAACGTAATGCCAAAGAACGTTTTACTGTGTTTTCTGGAACCTAAGAATTTATACGCATTTCAAATAAATATTACAGAAATAATTAATAACATATATCAAAGTTTAATATCACAAATTCATGAATAAAATTCGTAAAATATTGTCAGTTATAAGAAGTGATCGAAATGTTTGCTTTTATTACCCAGATACTGGTAATAACGCCATCCAATGGGATTGTAAAAGTCGCTGATCATATAATTCGATATTTATTCGCATTCTTTTTCAATGGGTGTAGTCAATTGAAGTTACAAATATTATGTTTCAAATGTTCCTTCGTAAAAATTCGTAAAAAATTCGGTTAGGAGAGAAAGGGAGCTCACTGCTCCCAAGAATTCCAGCAAGATAGACCGTCTGTTTATTTATAACTGAAATTAATTAATATATTAATTCTGATGATAACTAATGTAGTAATTAATTTTATTTACGAAACCGTGGTGTATGTTATTAATAATAAATGGTTAAAGAAATTGTTAATTAAAGAAAGTAAAAATCTAAAATTAATTTCTACGAAATAACACAAAACTTTTTTTAGGAAATGATAAAGAATCTGTTACTACTTATAGGAAATAACATTCTTCAGGAAAGTATAAATGATAAAAAAATTTTAGAATGAAAGATAATGTATAAATAAGATTTAAAGTAATGAGATAAAGAAAATAATTAAGGGAAATTTTGCTTGATAGATCCTTGAATATTATAATTTATAGAATAACATATTGGAAATAAAAAATTTCCATAACATGTATGAACAAATTCCGCGAACAACAAGAAAAACGATTTGGTGAAACAAGCAATATGAGAGAAATCGGCAAATTCTTTGTGAAAACGTTAAACTTCTGTTGAGGATTTTTTCTGAAATTTGGCACATTTAAGCACTGAAAAATAAAGTGTTCTGTGTTTGGCACCTGACTTGAAGAGCAACTGCACATGTTGAGTGACAGAGCATGCTGCTAAACTAGGGAACCAGAAATTTTATAATTTTTAAAAGAGCAAAAGAAGACGAATTATGGGCAAACATATATTTCACAATTCGGAAGGGATTTTTTTCATTTAGATTGGCTTAAATTATTAACATTACTTTTCTCTTGTAGACAGTTGATATTGGAAAACCTGTTGAATTTAAATGCGAAGTTGAATCTAAAGAAAGAGCAACTATCGCGTGGTACAAGTAAGTAATATTTTCATAAAATGTGTTAATAAAAACTTTTGTTGCAAACAAAGCAATTTTGAAATACCTTTAAACCAGACTATTTAAAGTGTATTTATAGGATATTTTCTTTCACCAAATCATTTTATCATCTGTCATAACTTTAAAATAATTATTTGCATTATTTTCTTTCCAAGTTTCAATGATTTAAATGCTTTAAGTAATACTTATTAGTAATTATTTTTACTAGACACGCATTTACAGATCGAATTTCTATCTTCTAAGAAATTATAAGCTCACCTTAGTTTTAATTTCCGTTCTAAATCTTCAGCTCACTCGTAAATTTTTACACAGCGTAATTTTAACTTGTTTTACGCTACATAAATGTAAACAAACCAGGGATGATGCTTCTTAATTCTTCTGAAATTTTCTCTGTGCTTTTAACAAGCCTTGAGAAACAACTTTCATGATATTGTAATATTTCGTAACTAATAAAATATATATATATTTGTAGAATTATTAAAATATTTAAAAAAAGGAATTAATTTGATAAAAAAAATCGTTTGGTCACAAAAGAAATTAATTTAAAAATATCGTTTGGCTGAAAAAGAAATTAATTAAAAATATCGTTTGGCATAATTCTTTTCTAAAGGTTATAAAAATAGCATGGCAACGATATATTTGTCTTTTGCTAGCGTTGCCTAGCAACGGAAAAGAATAATGATGATTGAAGATGGAATTCGACGCAAGTCAGTGATGGAACGTTTGTGATGTAAGTGTATGTGTTTGTCTTACATGTTTGTGCTGTGGAAGACGTCCAATAAACATATTATTTTTGATAAAAGGCTCCACGATTATTCATGCTATGCTGAAATACATCGCAATATCGTTAAAAGTATTTAATCCATAAAACCTATTATTATATTTAAAATGATGTGTTCATCTAACTCATGATTAGATGTTAGGGGATAAACAGGTATAATTTTTGAAACCGAGTTGTCTAGTATCTCAAATATTACTTTCCTTGTGGACTCGATTCAAATATATATATTATAATTAAGCATAAAATTAAAAATATAATTCATTTGAGAATCACTCTAAAATGAAATGAGGGAATTAATGAAATTAATCTGACTCTGAACTTATGAGTGAATTTAATCTGACATATTAAGAGCATGAAGTAATTTCTAATGAAATAGGGACTGGACAGCATCATTTAGAAAAAAAACAATTACATTTAAATATTTCTTGATTTCTTTACATGCCTTTTAATTTTTAATGCTTCGAAATATATTCTCTTTTAATTTTTTTACAGAAATCGAATCAAAATAGATGAACCTAGGCACTACAAACAGACTTATGAGGGCAAAACCGCTTCTTTATCTATTCAGAGAGCGACTCTCGACTTCAGTGGTGTTTACACTTGCGAAGTAACCAATCAGTTTGGCAAAGACGAAGTTTCAGCTACACTTTTCGTCAAAGGTAAGTGAAGAAAAATAGCCTCATTCAAAACCACTGGTTGCTTTTCTATAGTTAGTTATAGTTTTCGCTATCCTTTTAACTGACCAGAAAAGAATATGAATTTTACGTGGGTCGTTCAGAAAGTAAGACCCGTTTTTAAATAAAACGCAGACCAATTCAAACTTTTAGACAAAACTTTTTATTTTTCATTTTCATACCTTATATTACTCCTTTAAATTGTTTCTTGGTAAATTTAAGCATTTGTTGTATCTTGTGACGAGCTTTTGCATACCAACGTCGTACACCTCTGCCGCCAGTCTAATGAGATAAGCAGTGACTTCTTTAAGCTCCTTATAGCTCGGAAAATTTTTCCCGCCCAGAAATTCTTTACGTTTTATGGGCAAATGAAAGTAACTTGAGGGCTAAATCAGGATTATGGCCATCACAGCAATTTTTAAAGTTTTATGAGCACAGGAAAGAACCGTGAGGGGGAACATATCAACGTCGTACACCTCTGCCGCTAGT
Source organism: Araneus ventricosus (assembly GCA_013235015.1). Classification (NCBI taxonomy): domain Eukaryota; kingdom Metazoa; phylum Arthropoda; class Arachnida; order Araneae; family Araneidae; genus Araneus; species Araneus ventricosus. Next base: position 4,124 of record BGPR01014618.1, read on the forward strand.
CTATTGAGATAAGCAGTGACTACTTTAAGCTCCTTATAGCTCGGAAAATTTTTCCCGCCCAGAAATTCTTTACGTTTTATGGGCAAATGAAAGTAACTTGAGGGCTAAATCAGGATTATGGCCATCATAGCACATTTTTACGTTTTATGAGCAAATGAAAGTAACTTGAGGGCTAAATCAAGATTATGGCCATTCCAGCAATTCTTTACGTTTCATGAGCAAATGAAAGTAACTTGAGGGCTAAATCAGGATTATGGCCATTCCAACAATTCTTTACGTTTTATGAGCAAATGAAAGTAACTTGAGGGCTAAATCAGGATTATGGCTATTACAACATTTCTTTACGTTTTATGAGCAAATGAAAGTAACTTGATAGCTAAATCAGGATTGTGGAGGGGGACAACAATTTCCAAATGAAACTTGTTGATCAACTGTTGCGTATGCAACTGTGCTAGCTCATCCATAATGACACTTGGGAGAACACTTCGTTCCTCATCATGGATGTTCTCGCTACCCATATTAAAATATCGGTACCAACGGCGCATAGTTGATTCATCCATCACATCACCACACACTACTTTGATTTCACGATAAATATCGCGCGGTTGCACACTTTTTGCGTGTAGAAATTCGATCACAAATCTTGCTTCACAATTGGGAGCACGCTCGATTGTCTTGGATATTTCGTTTGTTTACCAAAACAACAATAACTGTTAGAATTTGATGCAATTCAGTTAACATCTGGCAGGCGATCCCTGAAACTGAATGAACCTGACTGGTGCATATGATACTGTCACAGGCGGTCCCTGAAACTGTATAAAACCAGACCGGTGCATGTACTATTCTCACAAGCGGTCCCTGAAACTGGGTGAACCTGACCGGTGCATATGCTACTATCACAATGGTGTCCGTTCTCGAACGGGTATTACTTTTAGAACGACCCTAGTAATAAGCATGCATTAGTTGAAAATAAATTAATAATTCTTCATTGTATGCTGATTGCAGAGCCTGGAATGAAAATGCCCGAAATCAAAGATGTTGAAATGCGAAAAGCAACACCTTTAGAACCGATGGTAAGTTATTAATAAAAATTCTCTCGAAGCTAAGGCTTCAGTGTGATATAGAAAATGAATAAGTTAATTGTTATTCATAAGCTCTTGGCACATTTTAAGCAATAACGTAATTATTCAGTGGATTATGAAGGATTCGCCAAAAGATTTACACGTCAGCGTTTGGTTGCCATGGTTTGGATAACGATAATTAAGTGAAACTTACATTCTTTTGAAAACAAAACCGTATATATATATAGTATTTCGTATCTAATACAATAAAAACCTAATCATTAAGATTTACTGATTAGATTTGAATCATTAAAAATTCAAGACTTCCAGAAGAGGAGAGAATATGCAAAGATTCCAAATCAGTATTAAACAAAATGAGCAAAACTATATTTTAATGCATATTCTTTCCTAATACTTCATTTCTCTGTCACAGAGAAGAAGACGGTATCTCCTACATTTCCTAATAACATTCAAAACTATTGCAATATTATTTCTTAGTTGCGATTATGTATTAAAATGGCGCCTTTCTATATTATTAAGCTTATTGTTTGCATGTACTTCCTTTCTCATTCACAACTGAATTCTGGACCTATTGCGGGCTCAATGAAAAGTGACACGTTTCTTTCAGGCTGTTTTCGAAATGGAAGAGCCTCAGAAAAAGACAGCCGAAGTGAAGAAGGTTGTCAAGAAGAAGAAAAAGGTTCCTGGCAAAGCGGCGGAAGAGGAGGAAGGTACACCCGAGAAGGACAAACCGAGTGTCCCCGAAATTCAGGCGGATGAAGAGCCAGCCAAGAAGGGTGGACGGGCACCAGTCACTGTGGTCAAAGAACCTACACCGGAACCATCGGCCCGCAAAAATTCTTTGGAGCCTCCTGGCACAGGAAGTCGAAGAGGTTCAGCAAGCAATTTGATGCCCTTAGCGCCACCAGCAAGAAGAGGTTCTATTACCTTAGTTGCTGATGAAGTAAGTTGATTAGTTTTTCAGAATCATTGCTTTTTTCTAAATTGTTTTCAAACTGGAAAATGTATGTTGAAAAAGTATTGTTTTCTAAAAGTAAAGTTCTGTTTCACTGTCACTCTATGAAAACCACAAAAAACCCCTATCTTTAAAACATAGTTTCCATTTCTTTTTCAGAAGAAAAAAATGTATACGACTTTTAAAAATCCCTTTTTTTGTTTATCTTTAAACTACTTTTTAATTACTTCCACGATATCTTTCACATGTTAGTTAAATTTATTAAATTATTCAGTTTTCTATCGAAGTTAGTGAAGTAAGTAAACATTTTGAAAGAAAAACAACTGTATATATTCCTTTCAATGATCTGAGAGGCTCTGAATACTATATTTTGCCTTTGAGTTAAGTTAGAGAAAGCAAAATCATGTCCAGTCTGGAGAGACTGGAATCAAGCTTAACTATTTTTTTTTTAACAGGGCGCAAACTTTTAGCATTTTGTATGAAAAATGTTTTACCAAATATTATGCAAAATAATTATATAGGTATTAAGTACTGTTGCTTTCAAAACTCTCCTCGTCAAAGTCAAAGGTCACGAGAATTTTTATATTTTTAAACTTTCAATTTTGCATGTTTTATTATTTCTACATGACATTTCTTACGATAAAAGCATCACGTTTAGACAAGTACAGTACAATCCCGGTTAACCGGGGTTGCACTGTAAGGGGGGTGAAACAGTTTCCGATAACGATTTTTTCGGTTAAGCCATGAATCTATTTGTTATACTATTTTGTTATCAATTACAGTGTGTAATTCTGAAATGTTTTGAGACTAAGACGAATTCAAAACTCTCTATGTTATGTTCTCTGTTAAAGTTAATCCCCCGTCGGGCGCAATATTCACACCGGCGAGTTGGGGCGCAATGCACCTGACAGGCACAGGTAAACAACCCAAGTAGCACAAAGATATAATACGATATTGAACAATATTTGCAATATTGTATAATATTGTTCAATATCGTAAAATATTATATAATATTGTACAATATCGGACAACATGTTGTGCTACCTAGGAATATCATAATTAATATTGTTAATACCAATTAATTTTGATTTTAGCATTCTAAAATTAATCACTGATTTAAGTTGAGATATCGTTGCAATCAAGTCTCGCCTTCGCGATTATTTCCGTGCAGTACAGTAAATGTTTTTTAGATTTGCGATTTCAGAGGCATTCCGTTTACCCGTGTTTCACTGTATAATGAAGTTGAAAATAATTCATATTTGGACTATATCAAAATAAACGATTATCTTTCTGGTTCGGAAAGGCGGAACTTCAGAAATCAGGCGAGAGCAATATTCCACAGACATACAGTCTTGTACTTCTCCTATTCTGACATTATTTTATATTTAAATCGTACTTCCTTCTTTCCAACAGAAAGGATTGCTTACTGATGACAAAGGAAACGTCAAGAAACTGCGTCCTGGAGAAGTGTTGGAAGTGAGACAGCCTAGACGTAAAGCTAGCGCAGATATGAGACGAGCAAGGTAAGTATCACTGCTTGTTTTCTCATAATAACATAGCTGATATAGCATCTCAAAACAAATTGCAAGTTAACACCAATTTTTGTAATTTATAGTGTCTCAGAAATGGAAGAGAGGATCGATAAACCGTCCACCCCTCTGAAAGCAATTCCAGAAGATGAAGAATCCCCTCCCAGCATCGTTGATTACCAAGAAAACGTAACAGCAGTCGAAGGTTGGTATTCATTGCAATCATGGAGGTGAAGTATTAGTCCAAGTCTTTTTACCGTTGCGGACGAGTGTCGGCAAACAGCAAGAGTCTTTTTATCTCTCATCCACAGCGACGCTCGCCCGTCGGGCGGCTCCGTCCGCAAAGGGTTATGCCAATAACAGTGTATAAATGAGATACCAAGGAGATGTAACATATCCTAATGGATTAAATATATTTTACAAGGGCCGGAAATTTAATCGTAGCAAATATACCGAGTGGACCCATTTCTAAAATTAATTTTAAAAAAATTAATAATGTTACAACTGCGTTTTATTTTTCAAATGAGAGAGTAGCTCAAAAGTTTTGCATATACGTAATGCGCCGTTACGGCGCACTAATTCTGCGCAATCCAACGCACGTGTCAAAATGGCTACTGTGCGTCAGAAGGCACGTCTCTGCTTCCAAGAAAACAAAAAAATTGTAACAATTCAAAGAATTATTCAGTTAGAGTATCAAAATTGTCGGTCCCCAAGTAAAAACTCCTTTAAGCATTGGTATGACAATTAAGGAGTGAAAGTCTCCCTCTCTGATACACATTTCATATTCCCTTTACCCTTTAATTGCTCATACTAACCCTTGATGAAGTTCTTACTTGGAGACTGACAATTCAATTTCGATACTCTAACCGAATAATTCTTTGAATTGTTACAATTGATTTGCTTTCGTGGAACCAGAGATGTGCCTTCTGCTGCGTAGTAGCCGTTTTGACACTTCCGTTGGATTGCGCAGATTTAGTGCGCCGTAATGGCATGTTACCTATCTGAAAAAAACTTTTTGAGCTACTCTCTCATGTAAAAAAAACGAAGTTGCTACATTATAGGGTTTTATTTTATTAATTTTTGAAATGTGTCCAATAATTTATGTTCACCCTGTATAATTACAGCTGAATCAACATAGGTACTTACTTGAAACGTCTATAGATCTTCTATATAGTCAGTAGCGTTGTACACAACCTGTTGCCAGCGATGTGGAAGCTGTAGAATATCTGAAACAGTACCAGTTCAGAGTGTTTTATCGCTTTAAGAATCTCTCTCTATCTGCTCTGCACTCTACAGTGCAGTAGCGAATGCCCCGATTTGGTTTCTTCTTCTTTGAAATCAAATCATACCTAGATCTCGGTTTAGTGATGCAGTATCCATCACGATGCAATTTTTCTGGTACCCAGTCGTTCCTTTAGAATGTGCAGCGCACTGATATGGTGTTCATCGTTACTGCTGAGCTTTAGACCGCAGCATTATTACCTGAGTTAAGTTGGACATTCAAGATCATTCCTTGCGTGGTAGCACTCCACACTTTTCCAGTTTTCATACCATCTATTTAAGTAGGTGTTTCATGGGCCGGACCGTGTAAACCCCAAACCCATCATGTATGGGCACTCCAAACTTCTAGTACTACAGCGCATACTATTCTCCCCGCTTTCAAAACGATTGCAAGAGAGGTTGAAAATCCAAACTTTCGACCAAACCACTCGAATTCCAATCGGATTTTCGCTTTGATGATCGGTTTCGGAGCAGTGCAACAGAATTTTCGCGGTGTGGAGGGATCGTGAATGCCCAAATTTGGATTTGGATGAAAAAATTTATGTGGAGGTAGGTGAGGCTTAGAACTAACGTAAAGTTTAAGCTAAACACTCTGCTTCTGTTTTATGTAATTTATATAACTAAGTTGCCACTATAAAGTTTGCAGCCTTTGCAATTAAATAATTTATTCATGAAATTACTACAGTAGCTGCCGCTTACTGTGATCATTTCGGGACTTAAGGATTTTGATAACATTAACCGATTGATAACAATGACTCAATTGGGTAAAATCAACTATATTTTTATTACATCAAGGGAAAAGAAAAAACCCACTTAGGTCAGGGCTATCGATAATTTATTTCAAAAATGACAGTTAGATAAATTCATTAAATGTTGCTTGACGACAATTATTTCGTAACAGTTCACTTATATGTTGTTCGTACTCGTATTGTTTTCTAAAATCTTTTGAGCGACGCTGCAGGGCGCGTTTCAAAATATCAAGTGCTTGCCTCATTTTGGCGTTCGTTGAAGGATTTTCTTCAACACATTCGTCCCTGTCGGAATCATCAACGTTTATTGTTTTGTCTTTATCACAAACAGCTTGGCAAATTTCCAAGTCTGTCAGTGTGGCAACTATTGGAATCCCCTCGTCAATGGACATCCACTCTTCATACTCTTCCTTTTGGAGAGTTTTTTCAGGAGGTTCAATGAAAATTACCGACGGTCACATCCCTGCCTGCTAAATCAAAGAGAGATCATGAAAAATAAACCCCGAAATTCTTGGAATGTGTGGGGGGAAGTGGCTCCCACATGTTTCCTTAGAAGTGGAGCCAGAAATTTAACGAGCGTCAATCGTTAACGCTGTTTGAAAATGAAGGACCGGTCAATTCTCTGCTTCAAAACCGATAACATTAAATGATGTAGTGATCACACTAAACGAATAATTTTGTGTACATTTGAATACAATGTTTCGGGACCAGAGGTTTTTGATAATATAAAGCGAATGATAACATTAACTGCGATCACATTAAACGGCGTTCACTGTATTAAAAAGTAATTCCTGCAAGAAAAATGCATTTGCCTGAACTGAAATATATAATCTAAAAATCAATATTATTTTCAACAGGTGCTACAGCGTACCTTTGCGTACAGGTGGAGGGCAATCCTCCTCCTGAATTCCGCTTCTACAAAGAAGGTTCCGAGATTTTCGAAGGAGGTCGTTACAAGGTTGTGACTGATGGCGAGACCAACTCCCTTTACTTCTGCATTAGGAAGGCCAAGACGGTCGATGAAGGCCGCTACAAGATTGTTGCCTATAACAAGCTGGGAGAAGACAGCATTGAGATCAGCTTATTCGTTTCAGGTTTGCAATATTCTTTTCTTTTGTATTTTAGTATAAACCCATCGTAAAGATGTAGAAGGATTTAAAACAGATTTTTCAGTTCGTTGTTAAACATTATTTAGGAACTCGTGTTATCATCTGAAAAAATCTTAATTCTTTTTCGCCATAAAAATGGGTTTTCTGATTGTGTAGTTATTCAATACATGAATCCTGGGAGATTATTTTATGCAAATAGTTTGCGACTTGATAGATCTTCATTATATATTCAACTCTATGCTAGTAGTTATTCCTCGTCGTTGATGAGCAGGTGTTTTTTTAAAAAACTGGCACTACTTAGAGCCATATGTAGCTCGATCTATCAGCTGGAATGCCACCAAATTTGGTAGAGGGACTAATGACGACATGGGGAAAAATATTCCGTAGAAAATATCGTTTAAAAAGTTGCGAAAGTCGCTGATAGAGGGAAATGTGGCGTTGTTGTAGTCTCAGCAACTGAGAGTTAGACAAATGAATAACAAAGAAGAAATTTCATTGCGACACCGCTTTAATATAGCAAATGAACTGTCCGGAAAGGTTACAGATATGATATTTCAGTCCACTTTAGCACTTTATTCAGTGAAAGCACTTCCTCGATGAGGGTATAGACCTCTTGCAATGTGACCAACCTTCTTCCTTCGACCATACACTGCATCCTGCTCGCAACATTCGAAGAACGAAAGTAAAATGTAACCTGAAAAGCTCAGCACATCCCGTGTTATGTTGCCTTTTAAGGTCTTCAAAGTCGGTATCCCACCAAGATAGATATTGGACTTGAAATAATCCCACAAGAAAAAGCCACATGAAGTTAGATAAGGGAAGAATGGACATGAAGGATGTTGTGTACACAGGATGAAATGTGTGGACACGAGTAAGGTGGTCATATTGAAAGAGGTCTCTGACTTCGTCGAGGAAGTGCTTTCAATGAATAATGTGCTGTGGTGACCTGAAATATTATCTCTCTAACCCTTTACTGCAGTTAATATGTTGTATTAAAGCGGTGTTGTCCTGAAATTTCTTCTTTGGTATTCATTTGTCTAATTCTCAGCCGCTTGATCACTTGAGGTTGCATCTTTTTAGTTTTGTTTGCACGCTTGAGAATACCATATTTTATTCTACAAGGTTGAAGGAAATTCCTTATCCGTATTATTAATTATTAAAGTTAATCTGTGTTTAATATTATAGAATTTTATCAAGGAAACCCAGTGTTATCAATAGGTAACAAACTTTTTTTTTTGCTGTAAACCATAATTAAAACAAAATAGGATTTTTTAAAGTATTTTTCCCGTGTTTCATTCAAGAAATAAAAGGAAAAAAAAAATTACTCTTTAGGAAATCGGCTATTTAAGGGTTAATGGGCATATTAAATTACTCCTAATTTGAGCTAAGATGTACAGTCGCGGGAAAAAAATGAGCCACCCAGCATTATTCTGCGCTCGTTCATTGTATATTGAAAACAAATGTATCGCTTCTCAGGAAATAACCTATACTAAAAGATTATATGCTTAGAATTTTCTAAAGGGGTCATCTGCATATTTAAAATTGTACCAACTTCAAAATTTTCAATAGCAATACCCATTTTCGATGTCATAAATGAATTTCCCATGACAAAGTAACCCAAGAAAAAAAATTTGGATATTAGGACAGTAATAGATCGGAAGATATTCGACATTTGGTGTTCTAAATAAAAAAGGGGTCGTCTCCACATTTAGATAGGAAAGTTCTCTGCTTTAATTTAAATGTCAGTAGTAGCATTTTAAAATATTTCGCTCCTTAAATGCTATTTTCAAAGTAATTATCTACGTTTTACAATCGATAAAACTTGATGCGTTTAAAAGTTCTGTAGTACAGAGCTTTTCTTCAAAAAAATTTATTTTGTTCTGCAAAAATTATGATATCCAATAGCTGTGGAAGTTTTGTATAGTTTTCACTTTCGCCTGAATAAATTTTGATCACAAAGCGATAAAATTTTAATAATGCAAAGGTATTTATATAAACATTTTTGTATAAATGAGAGTAATGAAATGTTAGTATGTATATTAAAATGAATAACTTGTTGAGATTTATTCTGACTTTCACTGTTTTTCATCTATTTGCTGGGCTTTCTTTGTAAGTCGATGGAGTATTGGAATTAACTAATTATTTGTATATGAATGATTTTAGTGATGTAGTGTACCACTTTAATTTATAAATTTTAAATTATATATATAAATTCTTGAATTTTTATATACATTTTATTTTTATAAAATAAAGTGGTGTAATGATTATATTTAATAATGAAAACGTTTTCGAAATATATGATGCCCCCTTAAGTGCATCGTATTACTGCGAAAATAGAAAATTTAATGTAACTCCAAAACTTGTACAAATATGCTGAAAGTTTGCATAGGATTATCAAATGGGCATCTGCTTCGATTACTGTTAAAATTTTTAAGAGCTACTATTCAAAATTTTTTTCCCTCAAATTCGATAAAAAATTCCATGCTCTCAAAATTATTGTAAAATCAAAATTATAAGTGCTGAAAATGTAGAATACTTCATACTATTACAAAAAAAAATTCTATACCAATAATTATATTATTTCTCAAGATATCAATAAACATTCAAAATTTTCCTTTAACATTAGAAACCCAAAATTTCATTTGCTTATATTTTCGAAACGAATACAATTAGAATGATCAAATTTGTTATCTTGCCATAAATTTTCATTGAGATTTGAAATCTATCAACAAAAATGTATGTTGTCATTGGAAATTAAAAAGTTAGTGCAATTATAAATGTGTAGGCGACCCCTTACGAAATGTTTTGGCATGGAATCTTTTACTAGACGTTATTTCCTGAAAATCGGTACCTGTTGTTTTAATAGGCGATGAACGACGGCGAAATAATGTGGGGTGGCTCCTTTTTTCCCGCGACTGTACATTTCCTTAGATATTATCAATATTTTCTTTTCTACTCTTTTACCTTTTCTAAACACTTTCAGAATAATTCTAAGTAAAATTGAATTAACGCTATGCAAAACTAAAGGAATTTTCAATAATATCTTTTCATACACTCTGGAATTAGCGGGAAAATATTTCAAGACTGAACCGCTTTAATTGAGATGGTTTTAGTTAAGTTAAAGTTTTAGCTCAAAGATTTTATAAATAAAAGTTTAAAATTTTTTTCAAAAGTTTTCATAAATAACTTTAAGATAACCACTCAAAATACAATTGTTATTTATTATTTGAAATTTATTGTTATAAATATTTTATAGTAATATGATTATTATATTATTACGACAAATGAAAAAATTATTGAAATGTATTAAAATTAAATTATTAAAAATATTTATTTGAAAAGTTATTTGAAATTATTTTAAATGAAAATTATTTTAAAATTTAAATTTTTGTTCTTTATCAGACGAGAGTGGAATGGATTTCAGAGCAATGCTTAAGAGGAGGTAAGCGTCTCCGTGTGATTTATCTTGCATTGAAAATACTATATGTATACTTTTCTTTATGTTAATCTTGTAAGAATTTAACTATTTTGTTCGCAATTTGTTTTAAAAAAATGTTTTCTGTCTTTAGGCAGTACGCCAAATGGGGTCGAGGTGAAGGTGATCCCGACTGGGGAAATCTGAAACCTGGTGAACAAGAAAGAAGACCTTCTGTCGGTGATCTAAAAGTAAGTCGATGTCGTATGGAAAATTAAGGATGGACAATAAATAACGCTGTCATTTAACTAATGAGTAACTTTTACATTTTTTTATATCTCACTATCAAATCTTCCACACAATAAGCAATACTATTAAGGTTTTATTTTTGCTACACTTTGAAAATTTTATCTCACGATTGGCTTTCACTCTTTTCTGGACAATTACCCTCGACAGCATTTCGCAACACACCTGCCAGTACGTTGCCGTCTATGGCCCGAACATCTCATAAATATTTTCGTTGACTTCTAATGTATTGTATGGCTTATGCGCTCAAACACTTTCTTTTAAATACACCACAGCAAGAAATAGAAGTAATCATGGGCAGTCGGTATGTACACTATTAGCACAAGATATTTTACGATATCTCCAAAATGTTACTTCGATATTCCAAATATCGCACAGAATTGTACAGATATCGTATGAATATTATAGAGCACCTTGTACGAATAGGAAATCAAAATCATTCAAAGAAAGCAAAAAACTAAGATAAAAACTCTGAGATAATCGAATTAAAGAAACAAGGAGTCCATTTTATCAGGGGCTAAGGACTTTATTCGAAATGGATTCAAAATATTTGGGAAATTTTTGTGAAAGAAGCTTGCATTACACCAAATATAGCTTCTCTTAGCCCGAAATTTCCCAAAAAAAGACAAAGGAGATCAGTACCATCTAAAAAGCATTATTTTAAAAGGTAAAGGAAAACCAAACACAAACACAAAAACATTGTACGAATAGGGTAAGCTTGTTGTGTGATAAAGTGTAAAGTCGAAGAAATTATTTTTACGATGAATCAACCACGAACCATAGAAAATGGACATTGAGGGGCACTTCTTTGGAATACACCTTGATTTACAGATTTGACCTTGCAGGTGCAATGGAGGTTGGCATTGAACGACGAACTACATTCGAACACATTCCAACGTGAACTGCGAATCTCTTTGTGTTAGCCGGAAACAAGACAGAATTTTGTTCTCCGTGAGCAATTCACGAACGATTCAGATTGCAGATTCCTTCCAAGTTAAGGCCATCGCTTTAAGATTGAATAATTTTAGTCCTTTCGAATGAGTTGCATTTTTTTCATCATCATCATTCCTTTTTTTCTAGGCCTACAACTAGTTTTCAAGTGCAAGCAATTTAGGTTTCTAGTTTTGCGGTTGGCACAGCATAACCGAAAATGAGTCTAGCACCTTGAACAAATTACCCACCTAACGTCAAATTATACTCTTTTTCAGAAAGCCGACTTCTTCGTGAAGAAACTCGAGGACCAACACATAAAGGAAGGACGGGACAAGAAAGTCCGCTTTGAAGCTGTCTTTTCTCGAAGCAACGTTAAGGCAAAATGGATCAAGAACAAACAAGAAATTTACATGGGCAAGCGGTACCACATCTCTGCCCAAGGAGATTTGCACGTCCTTGAGATCAACAACCCAACCATGGATGATGAGGCCCGATATACAATTCAGTGTAATGAAGCCACTAGCGTTGCATACCTAGAAGTGGATGGTAAGTTTGCTTATCTTTATTCCTCTTTTGTAATTGGGATTTCTCTAGTTCATAGTTCGGTTAAATCTGATTTTTATACTTGATTTTCATCTGTGGTTTTTTATTCTACACTAGCATATTAAGACTAATAACAATCTCTCACAGGGAATGGTAGTGAAGTAAATTCAACAAGGTAGATGTGTCATGAAGTATTCTTATACACGAAAGTATTATATGTGAAGCCAGAAATAAACATACTTGTCAGTTAGAAAGTTGAAATTCTATACGTATTAGTTGTTTCTGAAAGGACAAATCTCAAATAACTGTCAAACCCGCAATTAATATGTTTTGTTTGGATTACGGGTTCTTTTAATTTATACGGAAAATTCAAATCAGGCGAAATATCGCCTCATCCTAAACAACGTTTGCACAGAAAATTTTTCGATATCTTTTATAGTAGCTTTCGCATTAAAATTTTTTTTATAGCTTTTCAACAGTAACTTTTTTTCTGAAAATTTTTCGACAGCTTCCGACAGAAATTGGGGCCTGAAAAGTGATTTTCAACCTCCAATTGTTCCTCTGGGGGGGGCCCCTCGGGTACAAGGGAGAGATGCTGGCGGATGGGTAAGCGGGTTCTCCCTTCCCCGGAGGTTATAGCAAGATGTGGGGTAGTCACCTCCACTCCGATGACGGGACGTACCTACTTCGGGAGAGGTTGGATCGTGCCGGTGATGACCGTTAGGACTCCAACTTTAGTGCCCGAGTTGCTGTCGTGGCGTCGGGTCATTCAGATTTTCTACACGTCTATGCGCCAGGTCGAGGCGGCTTGTATGCATTTCAACCTCCAACTTCGACTGTTTTTTGACATAAACTAGTGACACCCCGTTAGGAAGTTCTCATCACTTGCCTTTTCTTCCATCTTTTATCATGCGCATCATGAAATTTGAGGAGGAAAGGGTGAAACGGAGTGAAATTTTCCTTCCCTTATATCTCCGGACAAAAGGAATCTACCTTGATGACAGAAATGTTTTAAAAAGATATTTTAGTACGCAATATTTTCATAAATTGATAGCATAAATAAATTTATTTGTTTTTTATTTCAGCTCCTGATCCCGTATACAAAATAATTAAGAAATTACCTCCAAGAGTTGAACAATATACAGTAAAAGAGGCGGTTCTGGAATGCACCTGCAACTCATCTAAAGCACCTGTAAAATGGTACAAAGGAAATCAACAAATTCAGGTGATTTTTTTGTGGATTTTTTAATAATTTGAAGATTTTAGCATTTATAATCTACCCTTATTTAATTTCTCAAGTAAATGATAAATGTGGGAATTGTACTTTCTCAGCATAGCTTTTTACCTATAATTTAATCGCTTAAGTTTAATTCCTTCCTAATAATATTTTTTTCACTCTGCATAACGAGCTCAATTTGAATAAATGCTAACTCAACAGAAACATAGAGAAGAAGAATCAGAGGTCTCACTCACATAGAACTTAATGGCAACTTTTTAACATTGCACTTCACATAGACAGTACGCCATCTGTGGGCAACAAAGGAATTAACCAGAATACGTCAGAGTGAAAAATAACTAAACTTCATTATGTTATTTATAAAAGTGAAACTAAGTATTACAAATTTTTGATTAAATCTTAAATCTACTTTGATATAAGTTAGGAAACATGTATTAAACTTACCTGTTGTTATGAAGATCGACATCGAACACAACTAACATGGTAGCGACCTTTGTGTTCCGTTTGTAACGGCGCGGGTATCGAAATGGCTAGTTCTCTTTATTGGCGAGTGGGGGCGCTGATCAAATTGCGGAGTGGGACCTCTGATTCTCCTTCTCTGTGAGCAGAAAGATATCGAAAGATAACGATCACGCGCTATTGCCTCACAGACCACGTGACTCGCGTAGGAGTTCCGTTCTGTTGAAACGCTATGTAATGTTTAATATTCAAGCAGATCGCTCCGAGAATAGAAATGTAACACAAGTCTGTAATTTTAGATTTTTAAATTTTAATTTAACGGCGTTCCAGGGTCTCTCCCCTGGTAGCTATAGCGGTGGCAAATGATATGGCAATAAGAACGTAGTTTAGATCGCAATTGTTTTATCTTTTATATTTGAGTGATGAGGTAATGTAAGTTATAATATCTCTAACTAATGTAGCGCTAAGTAACTTTAAATGATAAACCTTTTATTCTATCTCTAATGCGTAAATAAAATCATACCTGCAATTATTTTCATTCATTCATGTTTACTTGACTTAAATAAAAATTAATTAGTATCTAAACTGAGCTATCTTTAGTGTCTTCTTGTGTACTCCCCTATGTTCACATTAAGAACATTTTTTCCTTTTCCATGTAGGCGGGTTAGGGATTTAACCCCCCTCCCTTTTATATAAATACACACTTTACTTATAATTTTTTAAAAAATTCATTGACTGATTGATTTATTATTTGAAGCGATAAATATTTTTACATTACTTGTTTGTTAATACATCTGCCTGTTTCATATAAAACTGTAATCTTTATTACAGTTTCATATGAAATAGGCAGTTGTATTAACAAACAATCGTTTTCAAACATGTTAGAATGTGTACAGATGATTATCGGATTCTGAAATCCTCCGCGCTTTTGCGCATGCGCCAGGCGGAGTTGATTTCACCTAAATAGGGGTGAAGCAAAAAATGGAAGGGGAGATATTTGCATTTTACTTAGCAAGACCTAACAAAGAACTCCGGAAATGCGCTCATCTTAATCATTCCCAGATAGCAATTTTAGTTTGCAGCAAGCTTGCCACAAATTGGTCATGACAGGAGTGCAAGTTTGCCACAAATTTGTCATGACAAGAGTGCAAGCTTGCAGTAAGTTAACGAAAGCTCCGAAGTCACCATGAAACGAACTTGCAGCAAACTTGCCGTGCAAACTTATTGCAAATTAAAGCAAAAACAGAGTACGAAACACAACCCAGGATAGAACTCGCGACCTCCCGGCTCCGAAGCAGAGACGCTAACCGTTGAGCCAGGCGAACTCTGAGAGGAGAAGATAGATTTCGCTAATACATCGTTCGATTCGATTCGTATACGATTTATTTTTAACTATTTTCTGGATTTTATTAATTTTTTGAGTTGAGAATATGATTTGAAGTCAAAGAGAGAGCGATTTTTGCTAATAACTACGTTTTGCTAGTAAAATAAATTATGAAATTAGAGTTCAAAAGTAATTACTTTAAAATGGGACAAAATGTCTAGTTATTATTGTTCAACAAACACTGACTGTTTTTTAGATTTAATTTTGTTTATAAATGTTAAAATTTCAACATTAAGAAAAAGGCGATATAGTTTTCTTTAAAGTGAGAGTGATATATTTAGTAAAAAGATGGAAAATGTTTCAAAATTTTTTTTTATAAGAAAGTTATCTTTTTCACAAATTATCATTGATTTATTGAATTAATAAAAAAGAATTACGGTCTAGGAGATGCTATTAAAAATCGGATGTTTTTTAAAACAGAGACAAAGATAATTATCTCTTTATTGTGCTATCTTTGCAGGAAGCTTGTTTTGCAAAATTGCAGCAAGTTTGATTTGCAAAGAGGTGGCGCTATTTGTCACATCGAACTTGCTACAAGTTCGATTCAAGTTTGACGCGTCAAATTTTGCCATGACAAGTCAAAATCAAACTTGCTGCAAACTTACGTGCTATCTGGGTTGCTCATCACCCCTCTCTGGAGTAAAATCGTACAAAAGTGTTAGTCTTGGAATTTTGGAAGGATCAGTATATATGATTAAATGATAGGTTTAATGTTAATTAATGTTTTTATACCAATAATAGTCAAAATGGCAAATTTCAGATATGGGATTGGAATGAATTTTGATTAAATGACGATTTTAAATTGAAAGCTAAGTACTTTAATTTAGCTTGATTTCTGAACAATGCCTTTCACAATTCAAACAACAGCATTATAAAATGACAATATAAAAGTTGTATTTTGATTTTCGGGCAAGAAATTTTGTTCTTTCAAACATTTTTTATAAACTATTACATTTATATTGTGTTTTCTCATAGGCAAGTGACAGATATGTGCTTGATTCGGATACATTTGGACACAAAACGCTAAAAATCCAAAACTGTCGCCTTGACGATACCGGAGATTACACCTGCAAAATTAATGAAGAGGAGAAGACTACCACTAAGCTTATCATAACAGGTATTATTTTAGCTTCACATACTCGAATTTGAAATAAAACAGTTTGAAAGCATCTGAAAATTGAATCGGAAAAAATGAAATATTAGTGTTAGTATAGTTAATAGTTTGTTTAGCGCAACGGCACTGTTTAATTTTTAAATTATAATGTGTAAGATACTAATTTGTTCCCATCATTTTAAAGTTGACGTACAATCTGTGAGTAGTCAAAATAACTCTTGGTGGGCTTTAGATTTTGCCAACTCTGGTATTTTTTTTCCATTGGAACCAAGCGGTTTCACACCGAATTCTTTCTAGAACTTTCTATAATACTAAGAGTGAATTTTTTTCATTTTTTGCTTCTTCCTTTGGTGAATTCACGGTAAAGATTTTTTTTCTCGTAAATAGGATGATAGATTTGTGATGAAAATGCTGTTAAACCTGATATCTGAATTATGAAAAATGAGAGTTATTGATTGAGCGAAATGATAATAAAGACAAGTCAGATTTCCCATAGAGCCAACCTAGGCCATGGCAATCGGAGGATGCAAATATAGAAGAAATTACAATATTTTCAAATTTCAATATTGTTTTGAAAATACCATATAAAATACTATTTTTAAGCACATCCATTCATTAAATAAACACATACATACATTAAATAAACTGGCGGCACATTTACGTTGCCTACGTCTATAGTTGCGGTGAGTGCACGATGGGAGAGGGCGCAGAATTATAAGTGCTTTGGCGAATTAAGTGCTTAGAAATGTATAAATCCAGCCCTGAATAAAGATATTGTTCGAAACTCTGGACTCTTCATGTAATTAATACCTATTTTCGTAGGTTTCGTTTAAGGTATTTTCATAGGTGTGGAGAAAACACTACATGTATGTTACATGTGGCATATAAAGTCTAAGTTTTTTCTGACTGAATTACCGTACAGTTACTGGAACCAGACTCAATTACCGGGGAAAAACGATGTATAAATATGCGGAAGGTTATCAGATGAGTTTATAAGAATGACTGAATTAAATGGCTGTAATTCAGACGATGTATAGATTCAGTTTTAATTTAATGGTTAAAACAAAGCAAAATGTCCGTTAGAACCAATAATTATTTCTAAGCGTGGGGTAAGTTCATTTTTATGAAGGTCGTTAACAGCTCGATGGCTAATATTTTTAAATCAATGTTATTAGTGTTTTTATGTTTGTGTCTGGTTTTCCTTTTTCTTTTAAAATGATGCCTATTAGATGGTATTGATCTCCTTTGTCTTTTGTTGGGAAAATTTCGGGCTAAAAGAAGCTATATTTGACGTAATGCAAGCTTCTAAAAGAAAATTTTCCCAATTCTTTTGAATCCATTTCGAATATAATCTTTAGCCCTTGATAAAGTGGAATAGAATGGATTTGTTTGTTTAATTCATTTCTAGCAGATTATTTTTCTTAGTTTTTTGCTTTCTTTGAATGATTTTGATATCCGTTGGTTTCTTATTTTCTGTATGCAGCTGCATTTGCGCTCTACTTAAGCAATGTCTAAATTTTTTTCGTTTAAATTTTGTTGTTTCTGGTTTAACTTAATTTTTTTAAAATTTGTTTATTCTACTTTTTCTAGTTGATTTTTTTAGCTTTAATTATTTTTTAATTTATCTTGCTTCTTTTCTCTTACAGACCAAAAATTCCAGTTCATGCGTCCATTGAAAAGCATGAGGGTCATGGAGAAAGAAAAGGTGGTACTTGAATGCGAAGTGGACGAGTATGATGCTACAGTAAAATGGTTCAAAGGTGATCAGGAATTGGTGAAAAGTAAAGACAAAAAGTAAGAATTCGCAGTGTTTTCATTCGAATACAGTGTGGGGCCGAGGTGGCTTAATGGGTCTTGGTTTCGTGACCCCATTTTATCAAAGATTCGTCTAGTTTGTGGATTAAATCACTCAGATGTTACAAAGTGATTTTTTATGACTCTCGATGCTTTTTATTAATAAATTCATGATGGCAAATTAGTGAATTGGTGTTCAGAGTTAAGAGCTTTTCGCAATGATTTAGTAATCTGAAACACACACAGTGATTTCAAATATTTTGTCGAATATTTAGAAAAAGAAGAAAAGAAAACTGGATGGAAGGTAAATTTATTGCTTCCAAACAAAGATGCAAACTTTTAAGTATCTAATATGTAATGCATGCATATCTAGTATGCATGTGCGTAAGGGTTGTGCATTTGGTTAAGTTTACTTAGATTAACATTCAGTTTTTGACGACGAGGGCTATCTTGGAACTGATATCATAATTTTGAGCCATGGTCAGATGAAAAGAACGACACCTGAGAGGTCCAAACCTCTGCATCACACCTGCGGCAGGACGATTTGACCCTCGACAGAATTAACATGCACCGAATCCGTAAATAAGTCTGATCTTTCGTGTCATCGGATCTCGAATCCACGACCACACGACAGTCTCGACGCTGCCGTATGGACAGTGTAAAGCGCCAGCAGCCGTAACAAGTTGAAAGAGTGTACGTGCTAAAAGCAGATTCAACTCCACTACAGGACATGTCAGTCAAGGCTTGGCGATACATAGACGAAAGTGATGATGATGAACATCTCAGAGATGACGAACCACCTCGGAGAAATCCTGTGAGGAAAAGGCAAGATCCTGCGAGATATCCAAACTAAAAAATAAAGAACTATGGATATAAAGGCAGGGCCTACTATTGAGGATGATAGGACGTCAGGAAATGCCGAGTGTAAGCGTCAATTAGCCGTGGTACAAGACTTTAAGTAGCAACATGATGATCTATGAATGCGCAAGAGAGATTATTACGATACTGGATTTCAACGGAGGTAGTTAGCTTTTAAGTTTCATAAACAGTCGAAGATTATTTTAAACGACATACCAAGGACGCATTTAACGGTTTTTAAATACTGTATCACAATTTAAATTCTTTTATTAAAGTTATTTTGAAGATTAACGTCCTTTTTATTATAATGTAAAATCACATTCTACGGTGAAGTAACAATAATTTCAACGAACGAACTGACGAAGCTTCCAAGTTTAGCAAATTTCCAATACTTGACATCTCCACTATGGGCAGTCTCGATGCCGAGGCTGCGATCACAAGGTGCATTTGTAGGAACAACTTTTATAATATTTTTCAGGTTTGTTGGTTGGTTGTTTTTGGGTTTATTGGCGCAAGAGTCAAATTTGGCCATGCTGCGCTAAAAGATTTTTCAGGCAAAAATTCGTAATTTATGCAGCATTAAATTGAGGCGTTATTAAAGTTTTTTCAATATTTATTACAGGTTCGACATCACACAGGAAGGCAGGAAAAGGAGGCTGATCTTCAAGAGTGCCAAACTGACTGATGAAGGAGAGTATACCTGCAAGACCAATGATGATACAACGACATGCGAACTGATAGTGGAACGTAAGTTTAGGGTTATTTTGCAGTAAAATATTCCCCATCGAATGTTATAACACTATGTTCTAAAACTATACTACATATTTCTCTGTTTTTATATTTCGCTTTATATTTGTCTTGGTAAATTTGCAGAAGAATGATATTTAATTTAAAAAAAATTGCATTAATAAAATTTACGAAAAGAAATTTTCGTTGAGAATTCATCTCAGTTATGAATACTTTTAATGTATTTCATCAATTTTTGGTTTCTTTCAACAGCTGGTAATAAATTCGTGAAGAGGCTGAAGGACACCTCGGCTGTTGAAAGGGAACAGGTGGTCCTGGAGGTTGAACTTCAGGACAAAAAGGCACCAGCAGAATGGTTCAAGGATGGCCAGCCTATAAAACCTTCAAAGGAGTAAGTTATCAAGATGATACGTGGATAAATACTTGAAACGAGCAAATGTTCTGTTACAAAAATATGTAACAAAAATTGAAAGGTTAACATATCATTCAGTTTGCACATACAAAAAAATTTGAAAAATCTTTAAATTATTCATATACAGGGTGTTTCAAAAACATATGAAAAATGATCGGAGAGGTCAGGTAGGTATACAGAAACAACTCATTTTCGCAACAAAAAGTGGAGTCGGAAATGCAAAGGGGATTCGCCACGGGTGGTCCTTTGTCGTTAAATTAAATAAAAAAAGGATACATATCTATATGGAATGTACAACACAGATAAAATAGTAAACAAATTTACAACAACACAGCAACCCGGTTTAATGAATAACAACAAACGAAGCGTGTATCGCCTTAAACGGCACGTCCTTTGAATACATACTTTAAGTATTCCAAAGGTTTGTTGTTGACGCTTCCTTCTACTTGTCACTATCGTATCTATCATGCCACATACGATTTGTTATGTTATTCACTTCCATTCAATCAATGTTGTGCATTTCACCTGCGTATTCTTTTCTGTCATTTAATTCACTGACAAATAACCCCTGTAGCGAAACCCATTTGCATTTCCGACTTCTTATTAGGGATGGGAAAAACTTACTGGTTTAAACCGAAAACCGTTTTTTTTTTGTTTCGGTTAACCGGTTTTTTTTCGGTTATTCTTTTCCCGGTTTAAACCAGTTATTTTTTAAAAATCCAAAAACCGGGTAGGAAGATAGGCTCCATTTTTAGGTTCGACTAGACTAAAATTTACCAAGTTATAAAGCCTTGAATTTTATCATCTTAGGCCAATCACCGACAACCTATTCCTCGAGGCGTCTGTTGGTTGGTGGATTACTGAAAAAGTCTTTATGAACATATAAATATTGGCCAATGGACTCATTTCCAGTAAAAACAATATTAAAGAAAAATTTTGTCGACAAACGGCGTCTATTTTTTGTAGCCAAAAAATATTTATCTTCAGTCAAGAAGATAGTAAGAAGGGAATTATAAAAATAAATGCTCTTGCACAATTTTATTAAAGCAGAATTTAAATATTTACGTGTGCTACTGATAGTTCCTAGAAAATGCTTATGGATGTAAAGACCCAATAAAAGCCGAAAATAATGATAAGTTATAAAAATAAGCGTATAATTTTTATTAATACCCTGAAAGATATTTTTTCAGGCAGACAGAAACAAGTTATTTTCGCAATGGAATAAGGAATAGGGATGCCGGTAATTGAAGAAAAAACAACAGTTTGAAGGTTAAACCGGTTTTTTTTACCCCCGGTTTAACCTAGCGGTTAAAACCATTCAGTATAACCGGTTTTTGAAAAAACCGGGTTTCGGTTTTTTTTTTTAAGCAACTTTTGTGGACAGAATTTTTAATTAATATTAATATACAATAAGTAAATATTAATACAATAGTTAGTTAATGCAATAAGTAATGATTACAATAATAATAAATGAGTAGTTATTGTAATAAGTAAGTATTATAGACAATTTTTTTTATTAACATTGTTTTCACAAGAAATTAATTCGTTGGCCAATATTTATCACCTAATCTGCTCATAAAGACTCTTTCAGAAATGTGTTGATCAGTGAGTCGACACCTCTCGTCGGAAACAACATCATTCAACGTAGATAACTATCCCATTGGCTTTTGGACAATATTTATGAATTGAAATTTATGAATTGAATTTTTTCCAATACTGTTATTATAATTGTATATTTTGCTATCATCTAAAGTACTTAAATATGTCATTTCATTAATATTCTGTAAAGGAAAAAGTATCTTTGGGTGTGTGAATAAAAATTATCGGTTCATTACCTATTTTTTTTATAACTTACCAGTATATTAGGCTTTTATTAGCTTATGACATCCATAACTATTGCTGGTTAACTATCAAGAGCTGATGTAAATATTAAAATTCTGTTTTAATATAGCATTCAATTATTATAATTCTCTTTGTAGTATAACCATCAAGTCTCTTGGTGATGGCAGACATCAGTTGATCATCAGCAACTGCAAACTTGAGGATGCTGGCGAATACGAATGCAGAAGCAAAGAATTATCTACTTCTTGCAGGCTTGCAGTTGGAGAAGGTAAATATAAAAAAACTAGCCCATAACACGGTGTTGCTCGGGACCCGAATTTTTTCATATGCCCTCCTCCGTTTCTTTTTTATAAAAATATTGTCACTAATTTTCCCCAACAAACGTTAATCTCTTCTTGAATCCTTTCTTATTAAATTAAAGCTTCCAAATCTGTATGGTTTGAATGAAAATAGAGAAGTTTAGAAAAATAATATTTATTTTAAATTTTTAAACAATGTACTGTACAGTAATTACTACTACTTTACAATGTACAATTATACTATATAAAACTTATAATGCAAGAACGATTTTTTTCCGATATTTTATAAATTAAAACGCGGGAGCATAATATTTCGTCTCGCTGATCACGAATCGTTTGCAGAAGAAAGGCGTTTCCGAAAACTTTAAAAAGTTTAAAAATCCCAAAAGCTACACAGGAGCTTCAAATTACTATTAGAAAGGGGATATTCTGGACTTTACAATGATATAAATGTTACGGTTCTCCGATGAAAATTAGAATTTGAGAAAATAGGCAACTGCTAAACATTAAATAAATAAAAATCTAATTCGAATTTTAAAACAATTTTTACGGTGCTAATCCATCACTGTGCTAAATTTGATACTGGTCAATCAAACTATCTGGGCGTTCAAAGAGAACAAAGAAAAGAACATATTATTTTGCAACGGATTCGGAAACCCTCCGCGCTTTTGCGCATGCGCCGGGCGGAGTTATTTTCATCAAAATAGGGGGAAAGTGCAGAATGGAAGGGTGAAGTTTGCATTTTACTGAGCGTGATCTAACAAAGAACTCCGGAAATGCGCTCATACGACTCATTGCCTGACACCCCTTTCCGGTGTAAAATCGTCCAAAAGTGCTAGTCTCGGAATCCGTTGCTAAACAGTATAAGCTCTTTTATATGTATAGATTGGATATTAAGAATTCTGTTTTCCACTTAAAAGGCAGCAGTTATCCAAATAGAGAAATGCATGATGTTTAAAAAGTTAAATAATATTAAATTTCTTTCATTAAATTAAAGCGACTGAAATTTTTGTGGGACAGTGCGTAATGTTACTTCATTGTATCATTCAAGATTTCTGATAAAATTGGTATGGATGATTTTCATTAATGGTGTGTATTTATTTTTGAAAAATTAAAGCGAACCGTTCCTTAATAACAATTAACAGATCATAAAATTCGTCAAAAATAATGGGTTCAGTCAACGGATTTACTGTGTTATTTTTTGTCTTTTTTAAAATTGTATGTACAATGAATAATGAATTTTGCAACGTGATTCATCTTATTATATTTTTTGAAATTTTTAATACTTGTATCTTACTGATAGATGCATAATAATTTGGAAAACTTCTTATTTTCTCTTCTTTTCTTAGTTTATTCTCCAAGTAATAAATAAAAAATATTAGAAATTTTAGAATAAAGATTTCTAGTTAATAAAAATAGTTAGCATTTAATTGCCGATTGTGTATTTTTCCTCGTCATTTTTTTCTTGAGGTTAAAAAAGATGGCCTTGAAGTCTAGTAGGTAATATTTATGTCAATTTTAATGGCATAAGCAAATATCCAAAGAAAAAACTCATTTACTTTTCAGAACGGAAGTGTCTATTTTTCTTTCTTTCATTTTTTTCAGCAAGAAATGTTCCGTGTCTTCAGAGAAAAGTGTGTTTCCAACAATTAAATGGTCTTTTACAAACACTTGTGTCGAAGTGTTTAAAAATCTCTTTAAAAGGGTATCATCTCGACCTTTAGGAAACCATGTATTATTACAATATGTCATCCACATCTTTTTCACCCAATTTTTATACATGAATGTCCCAATTTTTATGAATACTCTTTCATTCCGTAGGTGAGAAGCCACCAAAAATAAGCAGGGACAAAACAGAATTTTCTGGAAATGTCAACAAACCTCTCACTGCTGAAATACCATTCGCAAGTAAGAAAGACATTTTTAATGGCTGGTAGCAAATCATTCCTAAACCCTGATCTTCTTTTCATAATGTCATTTCCTTCCCTAATTGCAAAAGAGGTCACAACACTCACGAAATATCTGTGTTGTCTTTTAGTCCCTGGCACCAAAGTATCAGACATTACGTCGAAGCTGCTGAGAAACGGAAAGCCAATCATGGCCAAAGATATCGAGGTGGTTGTGAAGAACGACAAGGTGGTCATCACCTTCCGTAAGCCACCCAGAGAAGCAAGTGGTGATTATGAGCTGTGTCTGGGAAATGCGACAGGGGAAGACAAAATGAAACTCAATTTCAATTTCATTGGTAAGTTTTATTGAATGTATGAATTATTTACATTTTAATTCATAAAAGTTGATATTATTGTTTAAATTAGAAAAATGACATTATAGAAATGTTAGTCATCAACTTACAACTTTTGAGCTGCTTATTCTGCAGGAATCGTCTTAGAACTGTTTTACGGCTCTTCAATTAAAATTCCAGACATTAATAGTGCAACAGTTTATGTCAATAAAATTTTAGCCTATCAACATGGCATCCAATATACTATGCCACAAAATGTCGGTTTACCCTCTCCTGGCATTTTCAGACTCCTACAGTGTCACTTAAGTTACAGTGGTTGAAAAACATTCTTACGAATAACTTATTAAGAAACCGACTTAGAATGCTTTTCATATGTGATGAGAACAATCTCATTGTAGATGATAATCATTGAGCGCGCATCCACCCAGACTGACACACACTTCCGGGTACTTATGACTCCTTTTTTTCTCCTTTACGTATTTTTATTTTTTTATTTTGTTTTGTTTTCTATGTTGTTCTGTGCAGTGCATATTTCTTTTTTTTCTTATTATTCGCTTTTGACCTTTCTAAAAATAATAAAATTCCACTCCATCCATCCAAACCTGAAAGGAGCCAAATGGCTCTAAACACGAGGATGCATGCGGTGTAATGTAATGTAATAATGCTATAACATGGAGTTCTGAACACACGGTTCCCATGAAACAAGGTGCAAAAATTAAGACATCCTCCCTACAATATGTTTTGACAACACAGTTTTCAAATAGAATAACTTTAAAAAGTTGGACATTCTTTATAATCTAAACTTTATAATCCATTTGTACTCAATTGTACAATCCAGAGGAAGTGTACCTCAGGTTGAGAATCACTATTCTGAAAACTCGACAATTTGCAGACATAGACATAAAAAAACTATGTTATCCATTAATTTCGCTCAATACATAATCTTCTACCTCTACTTTCAGACGTTCCTCAGCCACCTCAAGGTCCTTTGGATGTAACAGACATCTTCCGAGACCGCTGCAAGTTGTCATGGAAGCCGCCTTTGGACACCGGTGGATTGCCACTTACTCATTACATGGTGGAGATGCAGGATACGGGCGCCCGTGGAGGCTGGATTGAGATTGGCACCACAGAGAACACCAATTTCGATGTCACCGGTTTGGTGAACAAGAAGGAGTACAAGTTCCGTGTCAGAGCGGTCAATGCCAGGGGAGCTTCGGATCCACTCGCAACTGCCAAGCCTATTATTGCCAAAGATCCTTATGGTAAGAAATGTTTAAGAATATCAACAGATATGGCGCAAGAATTTTAGAATCCTGTTTACCTAATTCTGAGCATAGAAAAGTTAGTAAAGAAATAATAATTTAAGATATTGTAGAATACTGTTTATTTGCTATTATATTCTTGATATGATGAAAAACATCTGGTGCATCTCCAGCTTAGAAACGCTAAAATTTCCGGAAGCCTAGCTTTTCATAAATGTAATGTAATAACTTTTAATAAATGTTCTTATCACAAAAGTAAACACTAGAGAAAATTCACGAGCTTCTGAATATTATGCTGTAAAATAACAGACACATACGAAAAATTTCACCAAAGAAAAACATAACCCCCGAAAGAAGTTTTTGCAAAAAAAGAAACAAAAAAAAACATCGTTAGAAACGCATTGCGCTTAAAATTTCTTTTCATATAGTTATAGAAGTTTACAGATGGCATTTAAATATAAAGTATTGCTTAGCTTTAAGAAAGAAACAAAAAAAAAAATATCCATGCTCAGACCTTGAAGATTTGTTTGAAGAAAACCAGTGAGTGTTCTTTTCGTCGATAATGAATCGAAATCATACTAAAATGAAATAATTTTACTTGATTCTATTCAATGGCTCAAATTTACTGGCCGAAGACAGGTAAGCAATTTGGAATTCAAAAATTCAAATTCGATTATATAGTTGAGTAAAGTTGTAGAGAAACCAAAAGACGCAGTCTTTTTTGTTTTCATGAAGAAACAAGCATCAAACGACTTAATCTTTGTAGCATACGACAGCTTTCCAACAATTAAAAAAGCATTTTTTATTGTTAATTAAGTTTTAGTATGCAATGCTTCAATGCTTTCAAATGCTTTTAATCAAAGAGATGGAGTCTTGATGTTAAAATTGTTATTAAGCATTCGATTGTTTAGATAGGATATATTTCCCAAATGCTTCAATATGAAATTTTTCAATGCAGTTTGTAGTGAAATTGCGTTGCTAGATTTTAAACAAATTCCTTCTTTTCCGTCATCATTCAAATCAAAAGATATTATTCTGTTATTACTTATAAGTCTATAATAATGATATGAAAAACGTAACACATTTTGCTTAATATTTTTTTTCAATCAAAACTTTTCCTTGAAAATTCTCAATTTTAAAATTTTCTGATGCCTTATATTTACATTATAATTTACTTGTATTCCAAATACATGTAACCTTCGTACTGGTGAAAACTTGTCTGGCATTGTCCTCACCTCCACATACATTTCATTTCACTGGTCTTCATATTTTCTGAAAATCTTCGAAAACAAGATACTAAACTTAATAAGCTTGTGTGTTCTGTTTTCAGATGAACCTTCGAAGCCTGGAAACGCTGAAGTAACAGACTGGGACTTGGATATGGTCGAGCTACAATGGACTAAGCCAGAAAAAGACGGAGGATCACCTATTACCGGCTACGTAATCGAATATAAAGACAAATTCTCCAAAGAATGGTCTAAGGGAGCTGTGAGTTGATTTAATGATATGTTGTACTAATTATTGCGTTTCTTTAAAGTATAACTAATTATGTTCAAAATCTTGAATAAATAAACGAATGCTGCACGCGTTCGATTCTTAATATTTATGTACACAAAGAGTTTGTTTACACTAAATGGATGTCGTTCTATTTTGTAATTTATTTTCCGTATCTGGTATAGTTTTCGAGATCGGCACGCTAACTCCCAACTTTGCCTCGAGAAGGCGCTGTATGTGATCTTATTGGCTAGCACATAGCCACATATTATACCTCGACATCACTTTTACGATTATTGCTTTCGGCTTTCACAAGTTAAGGCGGACAGTAAGGACTTCACTGGCCATCCTGTGCAAGATGCATATTTACACTGTGTCATTTTGTAATTCGCTTTTACAACGTGGAATAAAATTTTGGAAATCGAGTTTATCATTTTTGATTATTAGAGCCATTTAAGATTGCAAAGTTCATTTCTCCCTAAGTTTTTAAAAATAACTTTCAAATGGTTTCTGTATATCATGATTTATGAATATTAGATCGTTTAATATTAAAACATAGTATTCTCATTCATGATTGTGGGGCTAAATTAAAATTAGATTGTCTTCCAAGTGCATCCTTGTACTAACCCAATTTAAGTCCGACTATAGTAGATTATTTAACGAGCGACATTTTATTTTACATTAAGTGTTTTGAAGAATGGTATTTAATGTTATTCAATGTTATTTAGTTTGAAATGTAATATTATTTCCTAGGAATTGGGTCCCACTGCAACCAAAGGTAAAGTGGAAGGATTGAAAGAAGGTGTTCAGTACGAATTCCGTATTCGAGCAGTGAATAAAGCAGGTCCTGGTGAACCCAGTGATCCTACCAAACCAATTATTGTAAAAGCTCGCTTCGGTAAGTGGACATTTCTTCTAAGCTTTTACATTATTGAGAATAATTCTATAACTCTATCAAAAGCTTTTGAAGATACAAGGAATACTTACTCTTGTGATGTGATTCATTGATATCGACGATATTATTTATTAATTGGTGCTCTTCTATTTCAGTGAAACCTTTCATCATCGGCGATGATCTCAGAAACATTGTCGTGAAGAAGGGTCAAACCATCAAATACGACATAAATATTGGTGGAGAGCCTCCTCCGGATATTAAATGGGACACCAATGGAGTAGAAATAGTCGGATCTAAGAAGTAGGCAGTGATTTTTTGCTATCTGTATCGAGATTCTATGTTATTTATACAGTATTCAGTGTAGACAGAATATTCAATTTAAAAAGAAATGTTATTTCCATTATTGCGGGTGACGATACGATACATATATAACTTTTTTTCTTAGTAAATTTCGCAAAATGTTAGGGCATTTTCAGTGATTGATCATAAATTACAGCCACTTCTCTAATATACATATACAACTTTTTCTTCGTAAATTTCGCAAAATGTTAGGGCATTTTCTTTGATTGATTATAAATTACAGCCATTTCTCTAATATACATATATAACTTTTTTCTTAGTAAATTTCGCAAGATGTTAGGGCATTTTCAGTGATTGATCATAAATTACAGCCACTTCTTTAATATACCTTAAATCATTATCAGTTTAATAAAACATAAACTAATTAATACAGATGATGAAGTAACTAGCGTGTGTCAACTAGTAAGCTATGTTGAAAACGATCAAGAATTTTTCAAATTGAACGTTTTTCTGTAACATTTTAAAATTCATTTCATGTTTAACATGTCCTGAAATTAACTGTTAATCACAAATCTTATAATATTTCGAGATACTAAATACTTTGCAAACAAATGTTACAATATTTTTGACTTTCACTGCGCTTTCCCTTTTCCGAAAGAACATTATTGACTGGAAGAAAAATGTCCCATCCTAATAATGAATCGAATAATAGATAGTAGACAGATAATGGAAATCACTGCAATTATGGAGAAATTGAATACAAAAACCTAATTCCTATTTTATTCTTGTAACTGAAAAGTGTTGGTAAATTATTAAAGATAATAATGTTGTCTTTTCTTCTGATCTTTTTAAAAAATTTCGTATATTTTTGACGTAGAAGAAAATGGCTCAATAATTTTAAAAATCTTTTCCTTTATTTTTCAAGAAAATCTCACCATTCAACAATTAACCTACAATTTCTTCTTGTAGAATTTCGATTGATAAATCGGCAAGGAATACCACAATCACTATTAAAGATGCTGAAAGAGCAGACGGAGGAAAAATAACCTTAACTTTAACCAACACTGTTGGCTCTACATCAGCAACTGCAGACGTTGTCGTTTTAGGTAAGCTCTATGAATAATTTGATTGGTCAGTTCTATTTTAATTATATCTGCTTCTGATCTATTCTAAAATTGTTATTTTATCTCATCTTTGCAAACTTTCTGTGCTAAGTCAGAATTTTTAAATAGGGTGAGAATTTATGGTAATGACTTATAAATGCGTTACGATAACGACTTAAAGAAGGTGAATTTAGATAATGACTTGTTTAATGCTTATTGTTTACGATTTATAATAAAAAATATCCTAAATTGATACTGGAAATGTTTAATATTGTTCGGCTTTTATGTGTAGTTTTCTTCTTATGGGAATTAAATCGAGAGGCCAAGTCATGAACGATAAAATCTGATTCTTTTTGCCTTCAAGTCTTTAACCTGTGCTTTGCAAAACTTTCTGCTATGCAAAATGTTTTACAACGCAGCAAAGGTTGGGTTCAGTTATCAGAGAGTTAAAATAATATATTAGGGTAATTCTTCACGGTGAAAACACATTTATAAGATACTCTCCGTACAAAGAAAAATTAACTGTAGGATTTAATGAAAACAACCTTTAATGAATCTGTGAATGGTAAATTTAGCCTATAGAAACAAATATCCGTACAGTCGAACAAATACAGAATGTTATAGTTCAAAACTAAAACATGATTGACAGCTCGAGTTGAAGACTATGATGTTTTACTTAAACACCCAATAATACTATTATTGTGATAGTATTTATCATATTCTGATCTCACATGGCTAAACTGTTTCATTCGAATGCAATAGTTTTTTTGCAATATCACAATCGCTTCAAACGCAATTTTTACTTTGCAGACAAGCCATCGCGTCCAGCCGGTCCACTCCAGATCGAGGAGGTGAAGGCAGAGAAGGCCGTCATCAAATGGGATGCTCCCAAGGATACTGGTGGCAGCGAAATCGAGGGCTACCTTATTGAGAAACAAGACACCGAGACTGGCCGATGGGTCCCTGCTGGTGAAGTTGGACCACATGACAGGAAGTTCACCGTGGAACCTCTTACGCCAAAGAAGAAGTACAACTTCAGGGTGAAAGCCAAAAACAAGGAAGGCGAATCCGAAGCCCTGACATCTGACAAACCAGTATTAGCAAAGAACCCCTACGGTAAGATATCTGTGCTTGAGGCATTTCTGAAAATTTAGACATTGTTTTTCACACACATGCATAAAGCGGAAAATAATCAGTGTTAGACAAAGAAATTAAAATGTCTTACTTTCACATTTTCTTGTGGCATGTGTTCTCATTTTGATATCTGGCAAGCGGTAAGAGAACTCAGAAGACAGATGTGTGCTAACTATTGTTTCTGAAATATATTGTATAGAGAGTTTTATTTTTCCTTTAATGCAGTTCTGGAATTGTATGAATTCTGTCTTAAGTATTCCCTATCTTATCACTTTTGGTTGTTATATACATAATATTCCCTGGTTCTAAATATAACGTAAAATAATTTTATCTGTCTCCAAATTTACAATTGTTTGTTTCAGAGGAAATCTTTGTTAGTTGCTTTTATAAATTTTACGATGAATTAAAATAAATAGCATTTTCATACTAATCATCTAAGCATCTGAGCCTATTTTTCCGTTTCTCATGTTGAGCTCAAAAGTAGATAATAATAATAAGCAGATTATTCATGTTTATGCGTATAATTTCTTAAACTACCATGTGTGAAATATTCTTAAGATTTCAGAGACTTGATGCCATAACTACTTAAATGCAATAACGATTCAATTATTCACTTTAAAAGCTTCACTTATAAGGCTCTAAAGCTGTTAGATCAAAATAGCTAATCGCTCAAAGGGCTAAAACAGGATTTTCGAATATTCTCACACGGATTTAATTCAGTTCTAATTGCTAAGTTTAAAGTATGAAATTTTTTTTCTAATTCTATAAATTAAAATAAGTGACATCTCTATAAAAAAATAACATGCTTAGCAGCATCAGTGAATCGTTGTCTTGTTTGTTTTAAAAAAATACTATCAATAAATGACAGTGATGATAAATAAACTAAAAAGCATTTAATATTCGCTTTCAGATGAGCCCGGAAAACCAGGAAGACCAGAGATTGCTGACTATGACAATACGATGGTAGACTTGAAATGGTCAGCTCCATCCAGCGATGGTGGCGCTCCTATCACCAACTACGTCATCGAAATGAAGGAAAAACTGAGCAACGACTGGAAGGAAGTTCTCAAAACTGATGGAAGCAAAACCGAAGGAAAAGTAACTGGTCTGAAAGAGAACGATTCTGTCCAGTTCAGGGTTAAAGCAATCAATAAGGCTGGTCCTTCTGAACCTAGCACTGAAACTCCTCTGCATATTGTCAAGCACAGGAACTGTAAGTGCCCTTTTTCTGATAATACGGCGTGCTCGGGGAAGACCTTTATATTTCTAAACATTAATAACCAAAATATGAAAAGGTAAAATGAAATACAGTTTTCTGCAAAAGAATGAAGAAATAAAGCAGTTTTTTTAGAGTAGATTCAATGTAGCTCTACGTGAGCTCTTTTAGTAGCACAAAGAATGTCCAATATGTCCTCTATTTCCAATCAAGTGTTTTTTAATATTCCTTGGTCTTTCAGCTTCTACATCCATGCAGAAATTCAAGGCACACGTGGTGGAACTCTATGGTACATCAGGCGAAACTTTCTTTGCACGTTTATTGGTGATTTTATTTTTTCTAACTACAATACATACTGCGCTATTTCCTGAGTGGTCTCCATTTTCGATTATTATTACAGATTCCAAGTTATTAGCGACATCTACCTTAGACTATTGTTACTAGTAAAAAAATGCTAGATTTCTTCACTCTTTTGCCGCAAACTGCATTTCATTTTACCTTTTCATATTTTTGTTATTAAATTTTAGAAGAATAAAGATCTTTCTCGAACACTTGTATAGTCCTCATAGCAGTACTTGATTGTATTTAGCACCTGTTAGTTAACATCCATAATTTTAAGAAATCTGATTATTTATTTATTTTTCTTTAGTGAAACCATACATTGATCGCACCAATCTGAACAATGTGGTCCTAAAAGTGGGACGATCCCACAAATTTGAAGTGGATATCCGCGGAGAACCACCACCCAAAGTTACATGGACATTTGGAGAAGATGCCAAGTTGTCAAATAACGATTTTATAAAAATAGATAACAGAGATTACCATTCAGATCTTTACTTGAATAAGTTAACAAGGAAACATTCTGGAAAATATATCATCACTGCTACAAATGCATCCGGGAAAGATAGTGTCCCAGTAGACGTGACTGTATTAGGTAAGGAAATTTAAAAAACTTTATATTTCATATTCTTAAGTGTTTTTAATTGATCGGAAATGGCGTCAAAAGCATGTTTTGAATGTGGCATAAAACCTTGGTTATAATTCGATATTTTGCAAGTATGATAATTATACAAATAGCAGCCTTTTCATCAGTGTTGCTTCTTTACTACCGAACGGAATCGCTTCAGATGACGTCATAATGACGTGGTAAATGTCACTGTACTTGTTATTTAAGATGCTATTGCATATTTTCTTACGCTATGCCATGCTGTGATGTGTTACAACACGAAAAAGCAGAAGATGTGCAATGTATTCCAAAATTAAATTGACGCATTTACAGGAGCAATAATTCACTCCATTAAGAAAAGCAATCATATTATTAGAAGTTTCGTTCTTAAAGTTTTGGTATGCATTGCTTACAATAAGCAGTTTCAGATTTCTAGATTTACTGCAATGATTTTTCAGAATATAAATTTAATTAATAAGGTATTCTTAAAAGGGTTCATATAAGATCCTACATATATTACATATACATCATTTTGTTTTAATCCTTTTTATCTTAACTACGGGTTATTTGGAAAAAACATATAATCACAAAACCACACCATTTTAAAGTTTCATTGCAAAATTATCGGAATTTATAAATTAATCACAAAATTTCATGAATACTGCTATGTTCTGCGATGTAAAATTTTCAATTTTTGAAATGCAGGTGCTCCATCAAGACCGGAGGGTCCTTTGAAAGTCTCGGATGTCCACAAAGAAGGTTGCAAGTTGAAATGGAACAAGCCTAAAGATGATGGCGGCCTTCCTATCAAGCAATACGAAATTGAAAAACTGGACAAAGACACCGGAAGATGGACGCGGTGTGGCAAGACCGACGAGCCTGAATTCGATGTGACAGGCTTGACTCCAGGAAAAGAGTACCTGTTCAGAGTTGTCGCCACCAATGATGAAGGAGAATCGGAGCCTTTGGAGACACTGGAACCTATACTGGCTAAGAATCCTTTCGGTACATATGCCATTTTGTACTATGATAGTAGGAAGCACAACGGAGTGGAAAAGTCAAATTGTGCTTTTAGATATTTTCAGACTGCTTTTTTTTTCACACTTGACTGAATAGTTAGTTTAAAAAATTAAAAGACTTGAATTAGAATTTTTTTGTTAATTAATTGTCTAAATACGAAAAATCATTCAGTACCTAAGAAAAAGGTACAAAGATCCTATCTTCAAAAGGCACGATGCAAGAATAATTGAAAAGCTAAGTTTGATGTACTGGCTTTAGAATCTTCATTTTACAAGAACTCATTTTGATTCATTATTTCATTTTTTGATTAAAATAAAATAAGTAATGTGATGAGGTTATTAACTTTTTGTAGTTTTTAAATTAAAACGCTTTATGAAAAAATACTAATATTATTTAAAAAATATTTTACATGAGATTAAATAAGAACAGTAAATAAATAACTAAATATGTAAATTCAATTTTTTTGAAGTTAAAAAGCTGGATATTTAATTTTTGTTTGAATCAGTTTTTTGTTTCTAATTATAGAATTTTTATTTTTTGGATTGAGCTTCTAATAAAATACGAGATCGTTCATTAGGCTTACCGTTCGAGCTTAT
The DNA here is from genome assembly GCA_013235015.1 of Araneus ventricosus. Lineage (NCBI taxonomy): Eukaryota > Metazoa > Arthropoda > Arachnida > Araneae > Araneidae > Araneus > Araneus ventricosus. The sequence goes on from BGPR01014618.1 coordinate 38,383, forward strand.
CGATAATATAGATTAACTATATCTAGATGTAAGCTTAACGATATAAGCTTATTGTTAAGCTTATATCGAGATCGTTCACACGAGCTCATTGAAGTATATTAATGTATTTTTGGGTTTGTCTTGAAATATTTATACAGATACCTTTATATTTATACACATGCAACGCCTTTTTCCTTTTCAGACGAACCTGGCAAAACAGGCACACCACAAATCGTAGACTACGACAACATTAAAGTAGATCTCAAGTGGGACAAGCCTAAATCTGACGGTGGAGCTCCGATCACCAAATACATTATCGAGAAAAAACTGAAAGGTAGTCCAGACTGGGAGAAAGCTCTGGAGGTGCCTGGAGACAAGTTGCAAACAGATGTGGCAGATCTTAAGGAACGACA
>BGPR01014619.1:0-38771 GCA_013235015.1 Araneus ventricosus
AGACCAATTCGTCATGCATCAGTTCCATACACACATTTTTGGGGAAACCGAAACTCGTAAAGGTAATTCTCCATCTTAAACGCCTTTATCCTGACGCTCCTCGCGGTGGCTCATTATTATGCGAGAACTGAATTAAAGAATCCAGAAAATAGTAAGACAATATAGAGAAATTAAGTTATAATTAACCTAATATAGAGAAATTATTTTGTTGGCTGCCAGTAACAATATTATTACGGAGAAATTTGTATATATATAACTGAATATCACAAAAGTAGGCAAATCATATTCTTTCAAAAATATCATCATTAGTGCTTTTGGTGCTGGTAATCAACTTTTGTCAATTTTAAGCATTGAGTTTTAACATTTCCTTGCTGAACATTCATTTTATGATCACATTTTAAAATATTTTATTTGTTCGAATAAATTCTTGCTTTACATAATTCATTGTTATTTTACCTTTCATTACTATTTTTTATTATTTTAATTATATGATAGTATGTAAGGCTTCAATTTTCTTCACAATTAAATGAAATTGTATTGCTTACAAAATATTCGTCTAAGACATTTGGTGATCATTTTTACTTATCCCCCAGAAAACCCCGAAACGTTCTTAGATGGAAATGGATAATACACGTTCAAAAGAAGGCAGTTGCATATTACTCGCTCCATCCAGTCAAAATACGACTAAATCAAAGTTCTCGCAATAACTGGAATCGCTAGTAATAATAAAAGGTGCACCCCACTCTGTCTAAGTATCTAGGTTACTGAAGAACACTAATATTGTACTCTGGTTAGATACAAATGGTCATCACCTGACCATGCACCAATCCCTCTGCAGGAGAAACATCCCATCAACTGAAATTTTAGGCAATGTAACCACACCACTGTTTTCGTACCTTCCAAGGACGCGAGAACCTTCTAAAATGGCCATCACCTGACCATGCACCAATTCCTCTGCAGGAGGTACATCCCATAAATTGAAATTTTAGACAAAGCAATCACACCACTATTTTTGTAAAGGAAACGAGAACCTGCTAAAATGGCCGTCACCTGACCATGCACCAATCCCTCTGTAGGACGTACATCTCATCAACTGAAATTTTGGCCAATACAACTACACCATTATTTTTGTACCCTCCAAGGAAGCGAAAACCCTCTTTCTTATCCATGAACATTCTCTTCCCCATATTTTAGGTACAAAGAGGGATAGAATTCGCTATAATAGGGCTTCGCTCCTCTTGGCTCAATTTAACAGGGCTTTCAGATACTTAGTAATTGGAAAACTTACAGTGGGTTTCTTGGAGAAAGTTTCACTGCTTGAAGCCTTTGTGTGCATAGTGGTTGATTCGAATTTCTTTGAATGTAAGAAAGTATTAATTTAGCCGTATGGTATTTGTTCCACGGTTTTTTCCAAACCAACTATAAAAGAAAGAATACTTTGAGTTCTGTTATTTTTCTTGGCAGGCCTTACTAAGGCAAAATGCGTAGTGTTTCATTGAGAAGAATGTTTTTCAGTGTTCACAATTTGGCATTTCGGGATGTACTCAATCCTCAGGCGATCTCTATATGAATTTGTTATACACCTAGATTCTACAATTTAACCTTAATTTTTGCCCTTCAGTTAAGTGATACTTCTGAATTTCAGCAAATGAGTGCTAATCACATTCTTGAAAACGTTATTAACTAGAGCAAACAGCACTTCACAACCGAATTCGAACATTCATCTCATGCTCAACACTTAGTCAGTATCACACTTTCAATATTTCGTTCATTATCCGTTCGGTAGAACCCTATTTAATTCAGTATGGATCATCAACATAAAGCATTGCGACACTAGAAAAGAAAGAATTGGAGAAACATTTTCATTAATAAGCATTTTTTACACTACTCTTTAACTTTGGCAAAGAGTAAGTAAGTTTTTAATCCAAATGCGCATGCATTTACATTAAAAATATGGAAAAGTAAAAAAAAGAAACAAAATTAAAATAGTTTTATTCCAATCCATATTATATGTACATTCCATTAAACTGAAACAACTTATAATGTTCTTTGATTGATTTTAAATTCTTAGATACATTTAAAAGCTATAAAGGATATAAAAAGAAGGAAGCTATTTAAATGCATGGCGTAAAACTATCCAAGACAAGAATAACGTAGAAAAATCATTTAAAATATAACTTAACCTCGAACATTTCTCTGGTGTTAAAAACAATTCATTACTGTGTTGTCAGACTTGTTTCTCTATTTCATTTGAATCATGTTTCTTTTTGAAGTTACCAGTGTTTAAATTATTGTTACGCGGGTGATGATTCGCACAAAGAAGTGTTATGAGAACATGCGATTCCCGTTTTAAGTCCTTCGACGTGAATACAGATTTACCTGTTGAATTACGTTTGAAATTAAACGAGAAAATGATTAAAAATTTTAAGTTAATTGGAGACATAGTAACTCGGGTAACACAGCTACATTTATTTATTTCTTAGAAAACAAGAGAAACAATTCTTGATATGCAGAAGATAATTTTAAGTACAATAATGCTTTCTAATTCTAGACGAGTTGGATTATTTATTTTAATATACTTCAAAGCTGCCTAAATAATTATCAAAATGCATTCTAAATGGAATATTTAGTACTGAATATTCTACTTTCTATTGTTGTTCGTTAAGAAGAAATTGGAAATTAAAAGGAATCGTACTTATTAATTAAACATGCAGGTAAACTAAAGAAAAGTCTTCTTAACTTATGAATTGTCTGTTTTGCCTTTACTGTTGTATCATTAAGAATTTACGCTGCTAGTAATTTTCTGATATATTTTATCTTATATTGTGTAGATGGGCGTTTAATTGTTTTCTAGAAATGCTGCATTTAAGTTAAGTCGTTACAATTTTACATAATTGTTTTCAGCATCTCTATTATAATTTTGCATGCAATTCTAAAATCGTAAGAGCAAACGAACTGAAAATGCTATATTTTGATAAAAAAAATTAATTTTGAATTTAAATAAAATAATAAACTCTCTAAAAGTAGAAAAATGGACACTCTCTTCAATAATGACGAAGAAAAATAACCCTATTCTTCTTTCTTTTTAAATAAATATCACTTGCAATGCATAGCAGAGAATCATTAAGAAAATCTTGTTAAAAGAACGGAAGACAAAACTTGCTTTCAAAACAATTTCATTAACTTTTGTCTTGAACTTTTTTTAAGAAACATGCTTAAACAATTTCCAATTCCTTCTCATTTTAAATTGAAAAATCTTTAGTGCTTTCAATTCCGACATAAATAAGTAAATGAGGGCTGACAAAATAAATGCACTTTACTCAGAGCCCTTAATCTCCAAACAGATTAATGAAAATGGACGTTACATGGAGGGAACAACTTCAATAAGCGGGCTTCATTTTTAATAAGAAAATACTTGTTCTTGATGCTTAAAAACTTCCGTCATTAACTTTCGGAACTTGAGTTTCTTTCCATTCACGAAATAATAAAAGAAATTTTGAAAAGAAGCGTAACATCATTTTTGTCGGTTACTTAAATGCAAAGAAAGACAGTTGTTTAACCTTAAATTGCACTCATGGACCCACTGATGTGTAAGAGATATGGAAAGAAATAAAAGAGAGGAGAGAAAATATAAACGAAAAGCAGCTAGAAGTTGTAAGAGGGATGGAGTTCGTTACGTCTGCTATGTCTACCATGAAAGAAGAAGAAAATGAACGAAAAAAGAACCACTAGAAATAATTCTGTCTGTTCTGTTTCGGTTAATTTGTCAATGGGATGACTTTTTTCCGAATCTTCGATATATGATTTTTTAATATAACCAATTTAATTTTTTCCAATTTCAGGATAAATATTTGTACAAAAAGTAGTAAAAGCGTTACAAATTTATTTACTGATAACGCTGTGTCTCATTTCCTTCAAAGTTTGAAGCGTCAGAAAAATTAAATGTCTTTAGACAGTTTTCTAGTAAAAATGAATTAGATGCGTATCATAAATAATAAAGTAAACTAAAACAAATTAATAATTTTAATTATTTTCCTGCATCTTGAATTTGCATTCCAAGTTGGTTCATTCCGCGATAAAAGAAAAAAATGAAGATGATTCACGCTCCTTAAGAATGTTGTATATAATGTTCTTTGAATAAATGTTTTAAATACAATCGTTTGAGTACTTTTTCGGCAAGAAACGTATTATCGTATTTTACATTAATTTATATGGGAAAAAATTGTTTTACTTAACGAGAGTTTCGCATTACGAATAAGAACCTGGACCGAACTATGCTCGTTAAGCAAGGTTCCACAGTACGTCCATTTTATTTAAAATTCTTGCGTATCATACACGAATAAAACCACATTTTTATGTTCAAACGCAATGCGTAATATTATAAGAAGACGATTTGTCTAAATATTGAGATTGTTTCACTGTGTCTGTCTAGAATTTTTGCAGACAGTTTTATTTGTCTCGCAAACAAAAAGTTATGATACAAACAAGCGTATTAATTTTCCACTTGTTCGCTTCCTTTACTAGTGTGAAAAAGTGTTTCTTTCGCAAATGAAAAAAACAACATTGCACAAAAGTTTCGAAAATTCCAAACGCCTGAGCGCTTTTTTTAATAAATTATGTTACGTTGACAACAGTTATTTATTGCAAGTTATCGACCCTTGTATGTTTTGAAATATAGTGAAAATTTCCTGTTGAGCTAAAATCATTTTGGAAAGACTGTATTTTTTCACTCCTATCAAAAAGGCTCATTCACACCTTGCTTTACTGAATATAAATAATAAAAGTCTGTTAAAAATTAATATTAAATATTTTATTTATTTACTATTTATTTTTTAATTAATTATTTTATTAACCCTCTGTTAGGGACGCGAAATTTTGCTACACAGGCGCAGGGGGTACAAATGTCACCCATTTTCTCTGCAAATATTTTTTGCTGAAAAAGATATATCAGCAGCAAATTAAAGTATGAACATCTAAGAAATACAAAAAAGAGCAAAAACGATTTTAGATGACTATTTTGAATATTTTATACAGAATAAGAAAATACTATGACAAATCACAACATTGTGCATATACTTCTTAGGAATGTTCACTATAGGCTCAATTATGGCATTTGTACTGTTTGTTTGATTAGTTTTGTCCCTATTTCTTCCACAATATTTGCATTTACCTTTATTACTCATTGACTTTGTTCTTTTTTTTGGTCTTGTATCTATGAATCCTAACATAAGATTTTCTGTTCTTTTAATTCCTTCGGAAGGCAGGCATCGGGCAGCTTTGCATAAAATTTGAAGTATAATAGGTATGAAACTGAAATTTTTGATGACATCAAGTCTTTTCATATCCTCATCGATACTTTGTTTGAAAATTATAAAAGCATTAATAGTAGACTTGTTTCAAAGATTAGGAAAATGAACCATAATCCAATAACAGGTATTTCTTGAGACATCATTTCTCAGTCACAGCTGATCTAGAATATCAACTCTTTTCGTCATGCAACGAAATACAACAATTTCAGGTTTTTTGTTATCACCTGTCGATAATAGAAATTGAAAAGTTTATGGTAAATGATTATGACACAAGCATAGACAAATATTTAAAACCTTACTTCTAGCTTCTTATATATCATAAATTCTTTGAATAATCTCTATTTATTTATATAAATTGCATCGACATAAATTAGTTTAAATACCTGTTAAAAGCCTTTTGTCAAATTCGTCAAGTTAGAAAACTGTTTATCCGCTGTTAATTTTTAGTTCTACTCCTTGTTTTGATGAAATGCACTGAAATTTAATAAATATTTAAAAAATTAAATATTCAACGAAGTTAAGTGTCAGAATTTCACACGGGAAGCTTAAAAAAATCTCTAAGAAAGTAAGCATTATTACAGAATCAGGGAAAGAATTTTTGTTGCACGTTAGGCGCGCAGGGTGTACCTGTCCCCCCATATGTCTTTTTATTCTATTATCTCAAATGCACTAACATTTTGAACTTGAATGATTGTGCTATATTGTTCCTAAGTATTTCATGGAAAGATACTGAAAGTTTGATCTCTAAACAATGAATGGAATTGCAAGCACAACGTTTTGAAATCTAATAGGAGACACCTGTACCCCGCGCGATTAACGGAGGGTTAAAGTGTAGTGATTTGAAAAGTGTTGAGGACACCTGTACCCCGCGCGACTATCGGAGGGTTAATAGTAAATATTAAAGTTGATTTACTCTTCATTATTGTAGAACTGTAATATTAAGTAATTATATTCAACAGAAATATTAAATAACATTTAAAATGTGTTTATTTGTAAGCAAATTTAAATTTAAACTCAAATAAAACAAAATAAAAATTTCAATGTTTTACGTTTCTGAGCGAAATTCGTATTTAAAAAGATAAAAATAAATAGTCAAGAAAGTGGGTTAAACGAATTTAAGTCCTTTTGAGAATCATGTGTCTTCCAGTTAGGTTTGAATCTCTTGCCGAAAGGGATTCATCGTCTGTTACCTTGCAAGACTTGGTGGGTGAAAAACACCATCCAAACATTTTTAACTTTTTAAAGACCATTGGGTTTTTTATGAACATGTAGACCTTTTAACTTGTTTGTTTGCTTTTTTACATCTGAATCATTTCGAACAATTTTCTTTTCACATTTTCATTGTTTTTCAAAATTTTAGTACAACTGTGTTGGATTTTACCATTTGATTGGCGCAGTTTAGCCAAAAATGGCTCTTGCGCCATTAAACCCCAAACAACCAACCAACCAGCCAATCCAGTTAGGTTTGAATCTCTTGCCGAAAGGGATGTTGTTCTTCCGGGATGTATTTTATAGTTTTTCCGGTATCATACATTTTGCCAATCATAATCGTACTCTTGGTCGTCATAATTTTAGTGGGCAATCCTAAATTTATATTTATGGTTCTCAAAGGAAATTTATGTTCCCTAATGCCCTTAATATCCTTGCAAGTAGCACTCGGGAGTTAGAGCTGGTGTATTTTAAATGACGAAACGAATTAATTAATTTTCCGAAATTTTAAACGTTATTTTTTGTTCTTTTGCCAAGTTTCTCAAAAAAATGTCGTTGCACCAGCATTTTTCTTGTAATAAGTATACTGGTCATGTAGCAATGAACAGCAAAATTGATGTTAAATGAGGTTTCCTGCTAAGGAAGTCCCCTTCTAACATCATACGGAAACTTTGAGGCTTTCCTACAACATGACTGTGAATGGCGGGATTTTAAGTTTTATACTAAACGATGGAACTACTTTCATCGAATCAAAAACACAAAAAATGTATTTTCGAAAGAGTCTGCAGAAGTCATAAACAGATTCGCGGTCATATTATTTGACTCGAAATCAGTATGCTCTAGAAATATAAAATAAGCAACACGTTTATAATTGGAACCGTACTTAACTAATTTCATTGTTACTTTTAAATATATCTGTAGATTCAAGTAGGCTTTATCAAATTCTAAATTTTTCGTGAACGGTTAGCAGTATTAATTACGGTTCATTATGTTATAAAGATTTTTTCTTGTCTTTATGAGTTCAATACTTTTCGCTTTATAGCTCAGATTAAAAGTGTATTTATTATTTTATCTTTAATAATACAGGGTGTACACAATTAACGTGACAAATTTCAAAAATTATTTAAAAAAAACTAAAAATGTTGGAACTACGCTTTTTTGAAAATAATAGCGCATCTCAAAAGGATTTTTCAGACAGATAGCATGCCATTTTGGTGATCTACGGGGTCGTAAATTACTGGAAATCAAAAATTTGTTTAGAGCTATTATCGGAGAAAATACTAAAACTCGAAGAAAAATAAAAGCATGTATTTGTAAGGAATTTTACGCTCTTCAATTTGTTAATTCACATGTAGTGTGAAAACTGAAGAGTTTTCGTGATTCAAGAAAAACTAAAAAAAGAAACCAGAAAACACGCATCGGCTTTTGCTGAACGGTAGCCATTGCGTTCGGCATTATCTCGCTGTAACAAATTTAGAACGGCGTAACCCCGCGTTAACTACCTGTAAAAAACATTTTGAGATGCGCTATTATTTTGAAAAAAACATAGTTCCAACATATTTAGTTTTATTCATCAATTTTTGAAATGTGTCACTTTATTTGTGTACACCCTGTACTGTGTGGCTCGAAATCAGCATGCTCTAGAAAAATAAACTAAGCAACAAATTATCTTTCAAACCGTACTTATGGTCATTGTTTGATTTGAAAATATCTGTAGATTCATGTAGGCTTTATCAAATTCTAAATTTTTCATGAACGGTTTGCGGTATTAATTTCGGATCATTAGGTTATAAAGATTTTTGCCTTGTCTTTATTATCTCATTACTTTTCGCACTGTAGTTCACATTAAAAGCGTATTCTTTTATCTTTAATAGTAGTATCATTCAAATGAAGCTTTGGCTGTTGTTTATATTCCCTTCCAATGTGCACATATCATTATAATTGCATATATATCTAGAAATACTTTCGTATGAGTACCTCGTTTTATACTCAATAATATATACCCCAATAATGAGTATAAAATTGATTATTATTTATTTTATTGAAAACAGAAAAGTCAGGACCATAGGAGCTCGAATTTCTGCTATGGTTTTTATGGGGTGCCAGAATACTCTAGCCCAGAGACAGCAAATTTCTTAAGACGGCATCGCTCCTTACAGGATATAACTGTAAACTGCATCTTTTTAATCTCCCAGTTTGATTTCATAAATATTTTGAAGATGCTTCTTTGATTCTGAAATTGTAGACTGCACACTCATTAATATCTTTCTTTCACAGTCATTGACAAGGCACTGTGTATTATTCTGTACGTGCATAAGTACGGTAAATTGCAACACTAGTTTCAGTTTCCTGATATTTATGATTTATAAATATTAACTCTCAAGAGGTGCTAGTTGTTTGTCGTATTCTAGAAAAAAGCAATTTGTAATTTTGATTTTATTTCAAGGGATAAGAAGGAATTTGAGAATGAAATAGTCAAGTTTTAGGTTTTTTTCTAGCAGCGCGTATTATTGTTCCAAAATGTAAATTAATGGAAAGTAGTTTCCTTTTTTCTTTAAAAAATATAATTGTTTAAAGCTCAATGAAAAAAAGCAAGAATCAATCACAAATTTTACCATAGTGCTTCTCTATGTTTCGAAAACTATCTTGCAACGTACAAATGCAATATTGCTGGCTTAAAACAAATTCTTCTATTTTTTAATTACATTAAGAAGTGTGATTATGCAAAGCTTAGTCAATTCTGCAGAGATATCAGAAAACTATTTTTATTTATTTCAAAGTTATCAATTATGTGATTATCTGGTATTAAGTCATTTTATATAGAACGCCAATTTAATGGCAGCCCATTTTTGATTCATGGAGCCATCGATTTCTTTTCTTTTGGATTTATTTGTAGGATTATATTTAGTATGGCACTGATTATTTAGTTTAAAATGTAAATAATGTGCCAACAGATACCAAGAACTGGAACTCATGCTGTTGTTGATAGATTTCGCACAGACAAGGGATTATGAACTCATCTTACCGCTTGCCTCTAATTTAGCCAATTTGCAAAGCCCTATAATTCATGGTCTTAGACAGTGATTGAAACTGTCATGTTCGTTGTTTGATTAATGTCTTTTTAGCTGACAAAAAATGATAAAGAACGAATTATGTTTCAAAAATTTTTTTCTTTTCCAAATTATTGATCCTTTTTCCATCGAATGTTATCTTTATTCCAATGTAAAATTGGCATTTATTGCTAACTTAAAATTGTTGGAAATAAAATTTTTAAAGAATGCTTTTCCTTTTGCGTGTGTTTCTGTGATGAATCACACACAATTGCAATTTATTGAATCAGTGAATTGTATTTCACTAAATCATATGTCTCATTGTCCTTCAGGACATAAAATGTGACTTGCAGCAGTGCTCAGCTTAAACTTTTAGAGTAGACTTAATATTGCAAAACAAAGTCAATTCAATGGAAATCTGGAGGTCAATTAAAATATCGCGAAAGAACGCTTTTGTTGTTTACCGTATATGTAACAGGAAAAAAATTATAGAAATATTTAATATATTTATAGAAACATTTGTTTCCATGGTGTTGATTGGATGGCAAAAGTGAGGGGGAGGGGGAATCTTATAGACACATAAAAGTACCCTGGGGTATACGGAGAAGACAACAAAATTTAAATCTTAAAAAATTAAGTTATTAATCATTGTAAATATTGTATTGTAATTAAGTATTGTTATTAGTGTATTGTAATTAAGTTATTGTTATTCTTAATAGTTACAAAACTAGTCAGCTTTTCAGGATAGTATATTTTTTATATAATTCCAAATTTTAGACATCTAAAACAAAATAAATATGTAAATTTCCTGTAGAAAGCTCGAGCTACAGAGTCGCGATCACTGAAACTGGTAGTTAGACACTATCAGGGCCAGATTTCCCATAGGGCCAACCTAGGCCATGGCCTAGGGCGAAGATGTCAGGGGACGCATACGCGGAAGAAATAATCTCCAAATACTTATAAACTTATCAGTTTTATTTTGAAAAGGCCATAAAAAATTATGTTTTTGAAATTTCAATTCGTTACATTAAATATATTGAATGATACATTTTTTCGGCTTGTGTGGACCCAACCGTTTCTTATCCTTGTAATTTCATGCATTGAAATCGATTTAATAAGATCCGTGCACTTCAATGATCCTTCAAGCCTATTCACGGAGAAAAGCGCGAACGAAGAAGTTCCAGTAGATATTTTGCATGATTTCCAGAAATTCGATGACGTATTTTTTTCAGGTGTTATTTTTATGTTAATTCACCAGTAGTGCAATTTTCAATTAAGAATTTAATGTCGTTCAAAGTTTATAAAGAATTTATTAAATGATTATATGTTTTAAAGATAGAAAATTTAAAATTGTATGTAATTTTTTTTTCAGAGGGGCGCAGAATATGCCATGGCATAGGGCGCAGAAAAGTGTCCATCAGACCCTGGACAGTACAGTAAAAGCCACAAACCTTATTCTTCAACCCAGTGAAACATTGAAATATTCCTGCAATTATCCTAATGCAGTTTGAAAGTAACTACCGCATTTGAACATAATATTCCTGATTCAACACAGTAACCTGTCTTAGACTATAGCGAAATAACCCGGTGTTATACTCATCAAAATCATGAACCAGAAAGATGAAAAATTCTCCACGATAATCATATATTCACCACATATTATCAGAATCATCCGACGAAGCATGCAACAGGAGAACAAAATTTGAGGCAAAATATATCATAATTTTTTCCTAAAGATTGTACTTCCCAAACTGAAGCCTTGTTTAGTGTACAAAGAAATAAATATCCTTAAAATCTTTTGAGTTCAAATATGAGCAAGTGTGATTGAAAATAATAATGAAACATTTCTAAGAAGGAAATAACAGTTTTTAACTTAAATGAATACGTTTAAATCTACTGAATAAAACCAAAGTTCAGCAAACAGAGGCAAAACATTTAACTGATTTCTTATATTCCAATGAAAATAATTTATAACAATTTTTTGGTGGGTTAAATGTATTTCTGAATCTTTAACGTTTAGACAAAAATTATTAATATATATTTTTGAATAAGTTTTGTCCCTAAATCAAACTGAAATCTTAAATTTTAAAAATGAAAAATTTGTTCTAATCAATACTTTCTTAAACGTCTGTTTTAAATATGCAAAAACGTGTTCTACTTTTTAAAACTTTTGGACTGTTAAAAGAGTCTTTTTTTCTGTTTATTGTATTATCTTTCCAAATACTTTTTCTGATTCTCAACTCTCAGAATCATTATCAGCAAAATTTTCTTCATCCAAATTCTTCATCACATTCTCAATCCCCATATCCGTGAGATATTTTTGAGGCATTCTAAAAAATCGAAGCAACAAACACGATAAAAGAAAATTTCGTCTTTTATCGTAAGTGTAAAATTATCGAATGCAGTACTTTTCAGATTTTTGGAATTTGTTGTCCCTAAACATCGGCAAAAATGTAGAATAAGAGCTTACAACTGATAACATTGGCGAAAAATATCCCCACCCAACTACGGACAATAGAACTCACGTTCTTGAATGGGTCGGGAAACTCCTTCCACGAGAAAGAGGGGGAAAGAACTGTCACTCGATTGCTCGGTTCAACACTTGTACCGCAGCCGAAGTAAAAGGAAAAAAATCCCGGTACAGCGTATGTACCGGGTATGTATTGGAAAAGGTTAAATACTGATCTGTCCAGAGTCTAGTGAAGAACTGCTCGATGACGCAATGAATAATTTTCTTTCCCATAAGAAAACCCATTGGTATCAACGTAGGTGACAAGCTATCACAGCGTCCCCCTTGCACGTCATTAATCAACGAGGTACATCATCATCTTAATTGTAATTTATAGCTTATCACGAACCTTCAAAAAGATTTCAGAATGAAAGAAGACACTTACTGCGTACATAGCTCATTTTGATAACAATATTTTCAGAGCAAGTGTAAATGCATACCATTGATGCCTACTTAGCCAGCTGAAAAAGACTAGATAATTTCAAAATCGGTTCAATTTTCCGTGTAACAGATACAGAAGTGATCAATCATACTGACTGAGCAAAGACCTCCTTTCTACCCATCTGACAAGTGGTCATTAAGAGGTAGGGCATGATATTAACTCGAGGGTAGTTAGGTAACATTGATAGCGATTTCGACATTTCTCCTTATTTTAAAGCAGTTCTAGACGTCCGATTTCAAATTCTGTTGAATGTCAGAGGGCTAATTGAAAATTAAGCACCAGTGATCACGTATTTAAACTTCTCAGACACTACCTCCTTCTTTATAATTTCTAGGTTTGGACGGCTAAAATAAAATAAAATATAATTTTTCTCGAAAAATTGGGGGGGGGCAGTTGCGCCCCTTGTCTCCCCGAGTCGCCGCCACTGGTTTGGCCTTTTGGTTTAGCTTTCTGTAAGAAAATTTTCTTCTCACTTTAATGTGTAATTAATGCAACAAGTCTCAAATCTTGAAAATTGTATAAAGGAATATAAGCAGACAGTAGTTTTCACTCTCATCTGGAAAATTAAGATTCATCTCTTCGTATTGCATTGTTTGAAGTTTTGCAAAGATAATAAGAAATTAATTTTATCATTTGAAATAAAATATAACGACAAAATCCTGCTTTTGTGAAAACATTCGATAATTTGGAATTGAACTATGCACTATAAGCGAATGTTGGATCCTTTTTCGTTTATTTTCTTATTTTTTTTCCTTTTGAAATCGTGAAGAGAAGCGTAAGATTTTCCCATGGCAACTTTCTCACTTTGGTTATATTATCTATTCAGTCACAGCATTACGATAGAAGTTCTAGACAGTACGCAGTACCAAGTAGTAAACATGCCTCAGGGCGTCAGGATCGTAGGCAACATGCCAGAAACCAATCCGGCCAAGATGTGACAGATAAAATTGAACTCCGATTGTTATTAAAGGGAGCATTGATATTTAACAGAATTATTTTTATCTTGTTGAAGGATGTTTGTAGATTGAACAGCAGAATGATCAGTAAATAAAATTTTTTAGTTAAGCTTCGATGATTTTTTAAAATTTTCTGGTTAGTTGTGTGTGGCTGAATTTTTTTTTTTTTTTGGAAACTCTTACACTTATCTCTAACACATGCCATGAGTACTTTTCTTTGTAAAATAAAATTTAACTATTCTCATAATACAATCTCAAAATTATAGCTGGTGGACCACCATTGGCGCATAGTGTTTCAAAGGTGGCGCATATATTGAAATAACTTTTAAAATTCGAAAAAATACTCGGAAAACAATTTTTACTTCTAAAAGGCTATTACAATGTTCAATACTCTATGTTTATACTTATAACAATAACTAGGCCAAAAATTAACAAAAGTTTCTTCTAGATTGCGTGAGAGTTTTCTAATGTGGAAATAAAACTATAACCATCATTCAATAATTAAATAACAAATAGAACTTTTGTTTAAATTTAATAATAAATGATAATAATTTTGTTGAGATATTTAAGCAGAAATCTTGAAAATTACCTTTACAACATTGATTTCCATATTTGTTTCCTAAAGTGGACCGAACCTGGGCTACCTTGGGAACATGCATATGGTCGCTATTTGCACGACTTAAAATTATTAATATGATAAATCTTTAGAATTGAAGTAAATGTGATTAAAGAGAAAGAAATAAGCTTTCAGAAAACTTATCATATCTGAAAGTTCTAAGAATTTAAACACACGTAAATTAAAATATCTTCTTACCTGGAAATTAGAACGACTACTCCTCAAAAGTAAAATCACTGCAAACCATGGAGGAGATCGAGGTGATCTCTTCAAATTCAGCCACGTGCACTGCAGATAGATGATTTACAATGCAGCATCATGTTATAATTAATTATGGAATTAATTCTAATTGTGAGGGGTGGACTACCTTAGGAACACTGGCCCCCTTTGGCTCACCTACCTTAATCATGAAATTTGAAAAAAATAAAGGATAATAGACTTGCAGACCAATGATGAATATAAAAATTTATTCATTTAAAAATTTTGATTATATTATGCCGATTTGTTTGTGTATAGTTATTGTTAATGTGGATAATCACCGCCTATAATCCATAATAACAAAATAAGCCGGTTAAAGCGGATAATTTATGAGAATTTCTCACATTCACCGGTTATTATGAATAATTACCAATTAAATTTGGTCCATATGACTAATTAAATGTACACATGATCTCCTTCATCAAAATTATTGGTAAATGTGATAAATTAAACCCATCCGGTAAAATGACGAATATAGATCGTCACGGGTTTTCATACTATATAGCACCATACCATGGTTAAATCTTACCTATATGGTTAAAAAATAATTATTTTAACATTCAATGAGCAAGCAAAGCTACTAGGTCCCGGCTGTCGTTGATAGTGAAGCCGTATGATGTTTTTCTATTAAGTTAGCAAAATTTGCCCGGTGCCAATTTCAGATGCCATTGATATTAATTTGGTTATCTTTTTCTGTATGCGTTTTGTGTTTTTAATGCTTAATTTTTGCGGTTTTTGCTCTTTGAGTTTTTGCGTTTTGTGTTTTTGCTCTTAATCTTTCTGTGCTTTTATTGTTAAGTGTTCTGTGTTTTTGCTGTTTGAGTTTTTGCGTTTTGTGCTTATGCTCATAATCGTTTTGTATTTTGTGTTTTTAATGTTAATCTTTTTGTGTTTCTGCTCTTCGTGTTTTGTGTTTTGCTCTTTATCTTTTCTTGAGTTCATTGTTTTAAAGGATGATTTTTAAATTGTTCCGCTCACCCCTTGAGGTTCTTTGTAAATTCTTTTTTATTGTAATTCATATCTTTTGTTTTATATTTACCCTCTGTCCTGTGGAAGGCCTTACACTTTCTTGGGTAGGCTGGGCCGGGGCGGGTTGTAAATAAATAAATTTCGATGCCGCAAGCATCGCGAACGCGGTTGAAATTCTACATTAGAAACAGAATGTAGTGCAAAGACAACCCACAAATACTTTGGTTTCGAAAATATTTAACTCTAAGCGATTAACCTATAATTATGACACACGCACCTCAAATATTCAAATAGAAAAAAAAATAGATTTCAAACAAAAATAACTACACTGACCAAATTTCATTGATAATTTTTCATAATGACGGGCTAATGTGTTAAATACCCATAAATTATCCACTTTAACCGATTTATTTGTTTCTTCTCTATAACCGCGGTTATTATGCATAGATACAGCCCTCATTTTCCAAATTTACTGCATGATATACATTTCTTTCATTTACGTCCTAATATTCATGTAATATTTACTTTAATAATAAAGAAATGATTTTCCTTTGTAGTTTTCTTTACTGTGCACATGATATTCATTATACTATATGAAGCATGCCATGTTGTGATTTCATCATGGTGCCGCTGGATTTTGTCATAAAATATTGATTAAAAATGAGATAGATTTTAAATCAGATTGTAATGCTTCTCAGTGCTTTAAATGTCAGAATTTCTGAAGATATTATATGCGAAAAGTGTTTTTGAATCATCAATTTCAGTTTTCTTTTACGGGTTTTTTTAGATATTTCGTTGCCTCATAATTCATACTCTGAAAATACTAAAAAATATTTTATTCAGAAATCAACGAAATTTACACTTTAATTCGAAATAAAACTGAAATTTGAAGATTTATAAATTTCAAAGTTTCCCATATACAGTAAAGAATATATAAATTGTGTTGTTAAAATTCAACATAGATCATCAGTAGATTAACAGAAGGCTTAAATTTTATTTGAAGATATATTTGGAAAAGATTTATTAGAGAAGATTATTTGTGGAAATCTTGAAAATACAATTATTAATATAACTAATTCATAATAATAGAATGGATTTATTGAAACTGAGATAAAACAGGTAAAGTAGCTTCAGATTAAACAAAACTATGGGAATTGCTTGAAGGTTATTTATGAGGATAAGAAAGAGTGAAGGAAAGTCTTCTTGGCTAAACTGTAATTAAAAATAATATGTTGGGCTATTACACAATGCTTAACGTCATTATTGGTAGATTTCAAAATATTATTATGAAGAATTTGTTATATTCTAATTATTCTGCAAACGGATAATATTTCCCCATTGTCTGTCACGAGAAAACTTATTGGAGGCGAAAGAAACTATCATATTGCACTAAAGGTAGGTGGTTCTGTAGCGGTCAAAGAAAATAGTTCTTCTGACCACTGCCTTAATGATGTTTAATATTGGTTTCGGAGATAATGGATAGTTAATGAAGGTCGGTCAGCATTAACGAGCATAATTCATCCCCGATATATATTGTATTTTTTCCTTATCTTAGTATGCGGTTGAGTTCAGATTTTTAATTCCATCATCTTGTCCAGCGTATTGAAAAGAAATCAAGGCCATCAAGGAATAAACTGCATCTCTCAATGAACCGAGTTGGATGCTCTCCGAGAAGAGGAAATTATATACATATTTAGTGACCTCAAATTTAATACCAACTCGAAAAGAATGGAGACATTGCTCAACTGTTGTTTAAAGAATGGATAAGTCAAGATATAGTATATCAATACGCCATTGTATCATGTCAATAATACCTAATCTAACATTTCCGATATTCACCCACCGTCTAATAATATGTACGAGAGATCTGGGCGGCAATAATTTAATTCTCTTGTTTCAGAATTTCTCATTAAATCGTGATTTTGGCTCGGATGATTTTAGTGAATATCATCGTATGGATTTCGAATCAGATAAATCAACTGAAACACGGACTCATGTAATTACCGTCTGATTTCTTTTATTTCATTGGTGTCATTCCAAATTCAGCACTGGAATGTTGAATTACAAGACTACACTTGTCTAACCAACACACTCCAGCAGTTTCGGTTGCTGTAATAGCTTCGAATACGAGGGGCAGGGCGGCGTTCTGTCTAACCACTTACACTGCACTTGCAACCCCTGATTTCCAATCTGAAATTTAAGTAAAAACAAGGAATACCAATATTGAAAGTTCTCAGAATTTGTTATCAGATGTCACCGGTATAATAAAGGACATTTTTTTTTTAAATGTAGCAGCTTGATCTAAAGTTGTCAGTTACTATTAAATACAAGGCGTGTCCGGAAAGTAAGTACCGTTTCGTTCTACCGTCACCGCAGCGCTAGTGTCGCAGCTCCGCGCATGTGCACATGTGTCTCTGGTTCATTGTCTGTCCACTGACGCCATTGCAGACGGATTGTGTTGTGTTTACATGTGTTAGTGAGCGTTCAAAATATTTAAGACGATTTCTGATCCCACCGACTGTGAAGTGTGTTCTGTAATACGGTTTTTGAACGCAAAGAAAGTGAAGCCAGCTGAAATTCATCGTCAACTTGTAGAGATTTATGGTGAAAATGTAATGACTGATGGGATGGTTAGAAAGTGTGTTCGACAATTTAATGATGGGCGCAGCAATGTTCATGATGAATCACGGAGTGGGCGACCTTCTGTTGTCAATGATGGTTTGGTTGCAAAAGTGAATGAGAAAATTCGTGGAAACAGACGGTTCACAATAAGGATGCCTTTTGATGATTTTTCACAAATTTCAAAAACTGTTTAGCATGAGATTGTCACAAATCGCTTAAATGATCGTAAATTGTGTTCCCGTTGGGTTCCGAAAATGCTTACGGATGTCCACAAAACGAAGCGACTTGGCAGTGCTTTGAAATTTCGTACCCGATGCCGTGAAGATGGCAATGTATTCCTAAACAAAATTGTGACCGGTGATGAAACTTGGGTTTGTTCTTGATCTCGAAGCGTGGTTTTCGAGGTAGGCGCTTTGACAGTGATGACGACGCAAAAAACGGTGTTCAGCAGTGGCTGTCTTCACTGGCGGCATCTTTCTTTGAAGAGGGTATAGACAAGTTGGTTTCTCGCTATGACATGTCTGAACAATGGTAGTAACTGTGTAGAAAAAATAGTTTACGAAATGCTCTTTCATGTAAAAATAAATTTTATTTTGAAAAAACATTTTTTATGCGAGTTTTTCCAAAACGGTACTTACTTTCCGGACACGCCTCGTATTACTGACTGAATATTATGTTGTTTCATTGCTCAGAGTAGCTATACTTAGTAAGATATTTCCAAATAAAATAGTAATTATAATATATCGTTGATTGCAAAGAAAAGTGTATGAATTTAATTCCTTTTTTCTGTAAAAAAATTAGCATCCTCAATAAAAGCTTAAGACTATTCTAAGCTTTTAAATACTAATATACATGATTTTTTCCATCGTAAACGCATCAATAAAAATTCCAAACTGACATTGATTTATTTCATTTTTAGCAAAATATATTTGCAGTATTTAGGAATGCTCAGTGTAACATTGCTTTCAAAAAATTCTTCGAAAGAAAAGAAACACACATCTCAATTCTGTCTAAAAATATGCTGAAATAGGAATGAATGTTCCCCCGAAATAAAAAGTCACGTCTTCTAAATTCAATCGTATTAATAATTCATCACTTTAGTATTCGATGTATGACATACCATTCCAAACTCCGAATGAAAACCGATCGTCTGGTTTCATTGAAAATTTATGCTTATATCCAAAATTCGAAGCGGCGTATTTCCGAAATGAAATGAATACTTTTCTAGTATTTTCCATCAAACAAACGTTCAGGGCTATTTCAGAGTGGTGTTTTTTGAAATAACCACAATAGATGGCGACAGATTGTCAAACGAATAAAATCGATCACAGTGATGAGGAAAAATGACATAAAAATGGTCAGAATGGGTAATAATGTATTGGTATGCCTGCTAAGAAGCAATTAGGCTTAAATGATTGGTTTCATATTTGAATAGAATTCTACAAAATGAATTTGGCTTCTATAAAAGTTTTATGAATTATTAGTTTAAGGGAAAATCGTTTGCCTTTGTTCCTTTCTAATCTTTCAGTAAAGGAAACAGAAAACGCTTTATTAAAAATTATATGATAAATTTATCAGTATAGGAACTTTATATGGTATTTAAATTCGATTCATCATGTTTTAATTGTATGATTTGAATTCGAAGCTAAAACTTCATGCAACTAGAAGCTCATAATTTCAAATACAAGATCAAAAAATTATGTTTTTCGGACCCACAGAGATTCTCCAAAATCTCGAGGTCAAATTTTCAGAAGATTTCAATAAATTTCTTTGTGTACTTCGTACAAGAGAAAGTAACAAGTGAGAGCCAAACAAAAAATACATTTTCAGCAAAACCGTTACAAGATCTAGGATGTATTTTAAAGTTAGAATTATGAAATCTGCCGTGATGCTTTAAACAAAAACGAAAAAGATGGTGGAAAGCATTTTTGGTAATTCTATAATAGAATAGCGCTGACACGGCCTCTAACGCTTCAGGAATGTGGGCGTGGCTACGACCCACAGGACCAGATGCCACACCCGCAGTGCGCGCGGGTAATAATGGAGGGAAAGTTTTACCTAGAATTCGAAGAGAGGGCCGAAGTGAATTTCCGTTATCTTTGAATGAGAAAGTATTTTGAGGTCTCTCTTCCTTTTGCGTATTTAATTTCTGAATTGAAGAATATGGATAGAGAAGGTCCCACTGCCAGGAAACGAAGGTTAGCAAGACGGAGAGATTTGCGCGATGGAGGGTGAGACAAAACCAAGAGACATTAGACAATTGATTCATTAGTTCTGTGTTTCATGCTTCTTTTATTTCTTAAGCACTCTGCAAATGTTCATGAGATTTTATACTACAACTTTCGTTGCTAAATTTGCAACAATCAGATCTGAGATATTGTTGGCAAGATAAAAGCCCGTTTCGAGACGGTCACAAATCTTCTAGTTAATATTTAAACACCCCGACCAGGCGCTAAGTCGTGCGGTGGTCTTGAATGACAGTCGCTGCGACATCTCGAGTGCTGAGGCAGGAGTCCTAAGGGCCATCACCGGCCACGATTCCTCCCGCAGGAGGCACGGAATATCACCGGCAGAGGGAAAGCCCCAACCATTATTGTAACCTCCGGTGAAGCGAGACCCCGCTTACTTTTCCGGCGGCTTCTCATACACGTAATTGTGGTGCCCCATCCCAGAGTTACATGTTTCGATACGATCTAAAAATGAATAAAATATAGCAGGAGCCTATAACGCAAAGTATTGTGAAAAACATTCAGAATTTTTTAAATGTAAACTATAGCATAAAACGGCGAAAAATGAGTGATTTTTTTTCGCATCAGGATAATTGTTAAAGAAAAATTGAAAAAAAAATTGTTGATTTTTTTTTCTTTGAAATAAGCATATATTTTCTGCTCAGTAGGCTGATAAATTAACATTGGTATGAATGAAATTTCAAAATATATTTATTTTATTCTTAACATAATGAATGACATTAAATAGTTTTTTTAAAATTTTTAATGTTTCCTATATCAAAATTGTGAACATGCTAATGACTGAAAGTTCTATTTATATATATCTAATATGACAAAGAGAAATCGTCTTTCTTTCAAAGACGCATGAACAATAAAAAGAATTCTTTTATTTTGTGATCGTCTTTCTGATAATAAATTTTTCTGTTTCTAATCAGCATAAATCTGATTGTACCTAAATCCTTTTCAGAACGAAAATAATTACTTTTACCATTTGTCACGTGGTCTGAAATACAAAAAGGCTTAATTGAATAAAGGGAGAAAATAAAATAAAATATATGAATGATAAAAAAGCCGGACAGATAGTTGTATATTTTTAAAGTATGTAAAAGAAAAATAAAGATCAAAAATGAGGTTATGAAATAAGGAGGTTATCCGAAGATGTTTCATCTTCTATATAAAATACATAAAAATATGAAATTCTCATACAAAGTATGTAAAACATTTTAAGAAATGAAATATATAACAAAGAAGGGGAATATCTGCATATTAAATAGAATAATAACCAGTCATATAAAATTGTTTTATTTCTGCTTTAATGTCCCTATAGCATTTCGTATGAATCAAGTAATTTGTCTATACACAAAACAATATAATGCTATTCAGCTATTAGGCATGATTTTGAAATTTCTTTATAAGTTTACGCTCTCATGTTTATCAGCATAACATTTCTCACCGTTTTC
This sequence comes from Araneus ventricosus, assembly GCA_013235015.1. Lineage (NCBI taxonomy): Eukaryota > Metazoa > Arthropoda > Arachnida > Araneae > Araneidae > Araneus > Araneus ventricosus. Next base: position 21,629 of record BGPR01014619.1, read on the forward strand.
CATCAATTTCAATCAATGTTTCATGTTTATTCCGTTCCATACATAATGTCCTTTTGCTTTGTAAAAGAAAATGCATTTCAGTTTAAACAGTCTAAATATTATGTATATTAAAGCTTTCAATCTGCTAGTAATCAGAAATGAAAGCTTGATTACAGCTTTGATTGATTTTTTTCAAACTTAATAAAATTTGGGATTTCAGAAAAGAAACAGCAAAATATTTTTTTTTTATTTTTAGATAATTTTATTTTTATTTTAACAAAAAGTAATATATGTTATATTTGTCGACAACTTTTATGTTTACTTTTTCCGATTTCTTTGTTTTTCCTCATTCTACAGTCCCTTTTCTTGCCACAGGAGAAGAATCAAGTCTAAATATGTATTACCAAGTACGATGTTAATTTAAGGGAAGAAAATAAATGTTTATTTCATTCGTTCCCGAACTCAGAAATAATTAAATTTGTTTGGTTTGAATTCATCTATAAGTGGAAGTTTTAAATTGAACAGAAAAATAAATATGATTATTAATAAACTTTAAATGTACCATGTCTTTTTTTATCTACTTCTTGATTTCATCCCAAATTTACATTTCTGCAGTAATGATATTGAACACTATGTTCCTCTTATGGTCCTAAACGCATTTAATTATTTATTATTACGTATAATTAATTCATTTTACAAAAAATAAATTTACAATTATATCAATACATTTCAACTTGCTTTTCTTCAAAAATCTTCATGGGTATTTTCATTACTGAACTTATCACAGAAAGACATCGGAATGCAATTACTGTCCTATCCGAAAACTCTCTCTCTCTCTTATCTCATCTCCGCCAATAAGCAATCGTGACGTGTGTCATTCATTAAATAAGGTCAAATGAGGATGTTTACCAGAGATCAACACTCATTATTCCTGCTTCTTGCCGAAAATTTCTAATCATCAGAGCCTCCTCGGGCCACCTAATTCACATCTTGCCTCCGCCGCCCCTGCTACCCCCAAAATATAAAGCTTTTGGTAATTCTATATTACCCTAATAAATAAATTAAGCAAAGTGATGGATTTGAGTAAAATTTTAGAAACGTTATATTTAACTGTTAATAGCAATAAATCTATAAAGTGGAGAAAAATTAGGAATAAATTTGAAATTGTTTAGGGATTATGTTTTAAAAATAGGATTCATAAGTACATTTTAAAACAAACATTAAATTGTACGCCTGTCCAATACTTAAGCTTGAAAATACGAGTTACAATACAGAAACACAGGGCTCTTAAGATAAATACATTGCAATATATTTATCTTAAGAACCCTGCAAAAAATAAATTGAGACCTGATTATATCTTGATTTACAAAATTCAAACATTAAATATATCCAATGTTTTATTACAACATTACTCTGCGATGAAAAAATATACATTGTTTCTAGAATAATTATATCAATCTCAAAATGGAGTGTAATATAGATCGTCCACAACAACCATTTACAGATTCAAAGAAAATCAAATCGAAATTATATGTAATTCTTGATAAAAAGTTGGTATCCAAAGACTGTCTTTGAAGAAATTATCATTTATTAAAAACACCTTCATGTTCAGCTTACAACCGTTGTTGACCAGCTGTATTACTTACACTAGGTTCGATCTTTGACAGCAATTTTATATTGGAAAAATTTCATCTTCGTTCTCAGAAGTTTTGGCATTCGAACTTCATTTTCACAGTTAAGTTTAATCCTAGTGCACATAAAATCCAGGAAGCCTAAAGTATCTCAAAGACCATTTGATTTTGGAGATAATTTCATTGATACTTAAAAGTATCTCTCTTTTATCTCATTGTTGTTCAAAATTGTGAGGAACGTACCAGTTTCACTTTCTTAGCTTTGTAGTGGGGCGAAGATCAAAGAAATCCAAAATATAAATTGAAGAAAACTACTTGGGATCAAGAGTATCCGGTTGACAACATAGTAATTTAATGCAGAATACAAAAGTCATTCGCAATACAATGTCGAAATGTGGAAAGACCCAACTAATTTTCTTTAATCTATATAGAATATCTACATACGACATTATTCAAGTACTACTAGCACACTACCACATGATTAATTCATCGCTATGAGTGATATACTGCTCAATTTGAAGTGTCCTCTCTTAATTCTTTTTACATCCTGGGTTCTAGATCTACAAATGTTAGTTTAACGGGTTTTTTAAACATAGATGTATATCAATGTATTTTAATTTGTAGATGTCGAACAATGCACTTAAACTCTTCAAGTTTATTTATCGTTGTTCTGTAAATCTTATATCACTGAAAAGAGATCTATTTTAAAATACGCTTCGTTAATAATTTAAATATAAAATACCAGGTGTTCTGCCCCGTACTATTACTAAGCTCTTCAACCCCCAGGAAGATTGCATAGTCATCCTCCTAGGTTTGCTACGCAAACTCTACACGCTTCGCTCGCTTTACTTAGAGCACTCTGCATTCTAGCAAAAACACTTGAATGATTCAGCTTTATAGATTTTCTTTAACTTATATCATCATAGAATAAATTTTTTGGCCTTAAAAAGTTCTTTTTCTTCATTTTGTAAGCATTTAGAAGACAAATTCAACATTCAAATGAAAATAATAAAAAAACGATAAGTCTTAAGAACACGGTGAGGTCTTGTCGCCAAACTCATATTCGTGCCAATCGTAAAACTGCTCGCAAAAAGTAAAGGAAAAAAATGCTTCAGGATTACCGCATTTGACGAATAATCGCCCTAAAGAACTTCCATTTGGCGATCCCAGGGTATTCTCGCTGAGCAATGTAAAAAAATATTTTCCTTCTTCCTGAACGCCTTTCAAAACTTTCTTCAACGCATTCATTTGCAGTTGAATCTATTTTGTTTCATTGTTTCGATAATACTTAACAGCACGATTCAGATTCAAGTTTAACTCTCAAAAGAAGACTCGAACCAAATCGAACTCGGCTGTTTACATTTGGAAAGTTAATTTGCTATAGATTCAGCCCAATCCTATAGCTAAATTATTATTTAAATTTCAAGAAAATTATTTATTAAATCATTTTCTTTGAGTTGCAGTAGAGAAATATTTGCACAGATTTCTGGCAGCTGAATACAAAATGTTAACAATTATTCCTAATTACAGTTAGTTACATTTATGCAGTCGTATCATATTGACTTTAGGGTACATGCGTAAGTTCTAAGTCCTTTTCTTCGTCTATCAACAATCTTTATTACTGAAATACATAGATATTTTCTTTTCATAATTTCAAAACTAGAAATATTACCTGGAAATGAGAATCATTAGGTATTTTCTCTTCGTGGAAAAACTCAAATTCCGATCATTGATGGTTTGATGGTCTGAAGAAAATTAGCTTTAATTTAACAAATTACTTCCATGCTCTTGTGATTTACAATATTCTGAAAGCTCATAAATTTGATAAAAGCAATAGCCTCTTTTCATTTTCACTTCATTTCGTTCTGCAATGAAATATTCATCATTAAATATCCTCAATGGCATTTTGAAAGAGGAAACGAATTCTACGAATATTTGGGAAAGTCGTTCAACAATTTGCATCAATTTTGAAAATGATACTTCTCAGGATATTTTACATTCCAACCTTCGGTATTTTTTCAAATTAATTGCCCATTAGCTTTAACAGAAAAAATATTTTAAAGTGTCAGCTGATTGTAATAATCTGTAAGCAACTGAACTTAGATTCTCTATGTATTTTCCAGGTTCTCTCTTGTATAGGAATTAAAATAAAAGCACACTTTATTTATTTAACAGACTTGATTAGTTTTATTTAAGAGTGGCCTCAAAGTTTTGATTTTTCACACCCTACCAAACTAATATTGTTATTAATTTATTTTAATTAATAATGATTCTTTACTTAAATTAATAATGTAAATGTACTTTTTTTAAATGCTTGTTGCATTTATTCTGTCACTTAAGAAAACAATATATTCTATTATTTAAGAATATAATCACTACTTATACAATTAATTATTTCGACTTCGGTATATTAACACATATAACTTGCATCTTATTTCGTGACGTAGAGTCGCATCATTCCTATTCCTACCATGTAATAATTAAATTCATTTAAGTAATAAAATAATATACAAAAAAATTGAAAATTTTTAAAGTAAATAACTACTTCAAAAAATAAATAAATGTGAATAATTGGTTCGAAAATTAAGAACGCCATAAGCTTTTATATTGATACTTAACACATTTTTTAAAGCATACATCTAATGTATTGCCTGAATGAGAAAAGAAAATAAGAAAACAAATTGCTATAGAATAGCTATGGAAAAAAAGGCCAATCACTCAATCAATTCAGTAAAATGGATGGGCTTTAAGTGCTTTCCTGGATAACAAAACAAACTAATTAGATGTAATTAGCCTGACTAATTATCGAGGATAATTGCTGTATTAGGAAAGCTTGAAGAATTTCAGATCTCAGCAAGGAATCTGGCTCTTTGTCTGATGTATTATCATTGGTATATCGCAAAGCAGTGGGGAAGTAAGTGACGAATCTCGCGTATTTGTGAGAATTCTCTCGAACGCATTAGGAAAGGTGAAAGTGCCTGCCTGCCATTTGTTTAGCAAATCCCCAAATCTCTTCACAAATAACCGAATGGGGTATTTCGCTTGATGCAATTGATAAAAGACCGAAGTGGTTTCTTCATTCATTGATCAAGATTGAGGATGCAATTATAATGATGACATTCCGCTGATTTTATTTTTCATTTCGTGTCTTTGTGCTTAACAAATTAGAAAGCGCTTAGCTTTTCTTAGCGAAGATTTTAATGCTGCGTAAAAATATAGTTAATTATTATGCAAGTATCAGGATTTAAAAAAAGGCTTCCACCAAATTTCGTAATCTAATTATTGGATGGGGTTGCTAGAATTATTATAAAACGTTAAAACAAGGTAGGTGCCCAATGATAAATTTTAGTTTATTATATATTGAACAATTATTTAATCAATACTGATTACTGAAATATATGACACAATGATAAGCAATTCTAGCTATACTCATATAAATCACCTACCTTTGCAGACCTGAAAAACCTAGCTACCAAATTAAATCATTTTGCATACAGTGGTAGTACATTGCTAGTTATGAAAGCAAGTTAGAGAAATTAAAACAGAATCAAATTAGATATTAATATATTATTTATTTAATAATTGTTAAGATTAAGTTTTACTGCCATGATATTACAAATGATATATTTAGATAAAGATGCACACAAACATGACTGAAAGAACAATTCACATAAATTTACACATAAAAACAGCTGCAGCTTTAAAAGATAAACCAAAGACAACAGCGCTATTATCAAAAAAGCTAAAATTCTTTCATTGAAACTTTTTTTGCTCTATGAATTCGTTTTCTAACGTGTAAGCAAACTAAAAAAATTCGCGTGAGATCTCATGAATTGAAAGAATAGGCAAAATGTTGCCTTCTAAAATTGTAGATCTAAATTCACAGAAAGTTCACCAGTTTGTTGGCGGTAATGCATTTCGCACCTTTACGACATTTTCAGCAATATTCGATCTCGTTCAATATAACTGAACATTCGTTGTATATTTTCATATCTTTAGATTTTTTATCGAATCACATACATTGGCGTACTTTTATCGTTGCACATGAAGACACTATATCTTTGAAGAAAATAGCTGACAAACCAATCTACAAAAAACTCGCAGAAAAAAGAAACTGGTGATTCCAATCATTTTCACCTCTTCAAGACACAAAGAAAAATAGCAATGGCTAGCACCCAGAAGGCCTAACGGCCCTCCAGAAGCCCAAAGGCCCTGGGACCCGCAGCTGCAACAACTCCAACCACACGTTCAGACCATCACAAAGGAAATTTAAATCATAACGGAAAACGATTCCAGTGACAGACACCCAAAACCTGATTACCCCAAATTCTTACGCGAAAACAAGATGGCGAAGAAATAATCCCGTTGAAAAATTTGAATTTAAAAATTAATAAAGTTGATAAATTAATGGAAACAACAATAAAAGTTAAGACAATTATTATTTAAATCGAATACAAAGTAAATAATTAAGAAAAATTTAGATATTTAATGAAACGGCTAAAAATTATCGTTTGAATTTCAAAAATTGTCAAAGATGCCACAAGAGATGAAAGAAACTTTGGTGGCGAAGAATTAAATAATTAAAAATACTGACAAAACCGAAAAAAGATGTAGATGCAATTTTTGCAATCTAACACTAATTGCCATCGTATACATTTTTGCTTTCATTCTCCCAGTTGCACAATGATTTCGTGGAATTTGATACAATTGTAAATTCATTATGATTAGTTCTAGTGTAGTAAATTTATTACAATTATTGTATTTGTAGTTAGTTAAGTATAGCGAAACACGGCTTAAAGTGGATATTCATCCTTTATACTGTTCTTATAATCAAAACTTTTCATACTTTTTTATATAATGTTTCATTTATCAGAATATCAATAACACTCGGATGCTAATCTCATAGCACAAATTCCTAATAGCACAAAATGAAAATCAAAAGAAAATTTACAGTACAAAGGAAATTAATATTTTGTGGTTATTTAACATCTCAAATATTAATTTATCAAGCACATAATCAAGCGAAAAATTGATCTTTAACGTCAGCATAATGTTATTCTCTAAATCACATCTTTCAATCGTGATGAATGAAGACAGAAATCTTTCACAACTTTATTAATTTTAATGTTGTATTTCGCCTTATAATTTTAATGTTGTCTTGGAAATAAGATTCATTATTTGTTTAGTATTATATCCATCTGATAAATTAATACTTAGTTTTTATTACAAACGTTGCAGCAATTTTGTATTCGACAAAACTTCGGATATTATCAGATTAAATAATACATAAAGACAAGTCTATACTTTACTGCTACAACTACGACCCATCACTTCCCCCTTCCTAGAGCATGTGTTTAATCATACTTATCAAAAAGGTTTGTGTGAAAATGTGTTCTTAAGATTTTTATGTGGCTTTGTTTCATTGACCCAGCAAGGCGATGTCTACGTTTTAAGTCCAGCATTTGGGACTTTGTCTATCTATAAATTTGTTTGCTAAATACGTGACCAAATTTATGACCAAATGCGTTGCTCGATTTCCTTCAAATCTGGCAGAAATATTTCTTAAAGCAATAGAAAACGATGTATGTGTTTTATTTCTTATTATTTTAATTCGGTATAATAAAATTATTATTTTAATTATACATAATTATTATATTAATTAGTAATAAAAGAGTGAGTGGCAACCGATTATTAAGATTATCACTTCAGAGTTGTAAATAAACACAGTTCGCATATCTCTATGTATCGTTATCCGCGTTTCGATAAATAAATGTTATCTATTTTTATAATCTTTAGGTATCTTTTAGTTCTAAATTTATATTTAAACTCATAACCACTAAACCATATCTTTTATACTTTATATCGCGCAGTAATCAATTTAAAGAACTTTAAAAATTCGTCTGTTGTTGTTAAGCCTAAATGTAATTAAATCAGACGCTTCTCGCCAAAATAATTTCGCCTGCCTTATAAATCGTCTGATCTTCGTAGCAACGACAGCTTTTCGCTTATATATATATATACTAGCTGTTATCCGCGACTTCGTGCGCGAAGAATTTGAATTATTAAATTTTTCTAATTCACGAATGTAACTGTTTCGTTACATGTTGAAAGGGGAAATTAAAAGTTTTGACGGATGATAATTACATAATTGAACGACTAAGCGGAGTGTCAGCTGCTGTAATTAGGTAATTTGTTTATCTATGCTAACACACTTCTGTATACTACGTTTTCTGTTTTTCGTTTTTTGCACGGATGTAGAGGTTTTGTGGGCTGGACACACGTGAACACGCCATATATAGTTGCCCATGGAAAAAATACGTTTTTTCCAAATGTTCTCCCGCCCTTTTGAGTGTTTTCCCCTGAGCCTCGCTTTAAAGGCAATTGTTACCTTTAAACTTGGATGGTAAATCCTTCGATGTTATCGGAATGCGTGGAATTAAAACACTCTTTCATCTAACTATGCCAGTCATAACAGTAGCTCGCACGACGTTTGGACATATGTGTGTAATTTGTAACTGTGTGCCAATGCGCAATCTCAGTACATCGAAGTTATGTATCAATAGTACTGGCACACCGACTTTTAATCTCAGCTTGTCGGAAGGTACCCCTTACAATTCTAAGGAGTTGAAGAACTCTACAGGATATGATGTTACTTGTTATTTCCCATTAGCGTATCTACAGATAAATATTCTGCAATACCTCCCTTCATATACGACATATTTTTTTTTCATTTATCTGACCTAAACTTTCATTAATCAGTGTCAAAATTACCAATTCAACAACCATTCTCTATTCCTCATATATTCTCCGTTATTGTAAATTACATCATTGTACTCAATGGTATTATTAGGCGTTTATAATCTGTGGAATATATCATCCACCATGCTATATATCATCCACTTCTACCATTCAACAGAATACATAAAACAAAATATATCTTCGTATATTTTACTTTAGTTATAATTAACATTAGTTTCTAAATTTGAATCTAAAAACTCTTGCAACTACATCGCATCTATAAATACATTTCTGTTCCGGCGTCAATTTCTCAATAATTTCTTGAATAAAATCTGATAAGGGAAAGATACAGCTATAAATAACTAAAATTAAATAGATTGCAAACTTCAAGAAATGAAAATCAAGCGTCGAGTTGAGTAATTTCAGTTATTATTCCACAAATTAATTATTTATTTATTTTCTCAGAAAGATCACATAATCGCGGTTTTCTTAATGTTCACGTGATGTTTGACTGTAAAAATAGGTTATACTACATGCTTACGTTTTTGCAAGTGTCACATGACAGTTGATTTTAAAAATAAGTTATTCCAAATGTTTAAGAATTCCTTAAGGATCACGTGATAGTTGATTGAAAAATAAAGTTGTAATATTCATCGCGTATTGCTGAGTCAACAGGCCTTTTTTTTCTAATTATTTTATTGCTGTCTGTAGTCAAAAATAGTGAATTTATGATAAAATCACATATTCTATGTCAGTTCCTGCAATTTTTTTGCCAAGACTATTCACCGTTAAGGAGGAGTTTTGCGACAGATAGACCATTAATACATCTTTTCCCCCCTCCCTTTGTCCTCCTCCTACGATAGCAACCGGACTAAGTAACATTGAAGGCTTAGCATGCACTCATTAGGATCATTTAAAAATTTGGGAAAATTAAAAAAAACATCGAGAGAATAATTCACTAACTTCATTAGATCACTGTGTAACTGCTTTAAAAGGTGTAAATGCCAAAACCTGAAACCGGATGTGAAAAGTCTACTTTGTTGTTTATGCTCAACGAAAACAATATTTTCTTATATTAACTTTAACACTGGCAAAAGCCCGCGCGTAAAACAGTAATTTGGCTTGAATTTATTTCTATAAGAATAAAAAGTATTGCTAGAAATTGCATTATAATATATTTTTAAACCTTAATAACAATCAGACAAAACATTTTATCGCAATGGAATTAATATCCTTAAACAGATAATTTTCTGCTCTTTAAAATGGCATAAAAATAATTGTTGTCTAATAAATATTTCAGAAGTTATTGGCAAAAAACGTCTAAGCATTAGGCTTAACAGCGGCTAATTTTCATTAGTTAATTAAATATCTTAAGAACTAATTAACTCTTAAAGTTGAAAATATCACCGTTGACCTAGAAATGTTCTTTAGAATGCCGTGTGCAAATTTCATGTCACTACGGTTCACCGTGTAGGAGGAGTTCCTGTGTCCGACCGACAGACAGACAGACAGATACATGTATTTTCTGTTTTATATTATAGATATATTTCGCCAAATATCTCCAACTTATTTTGAGTTCCATCTTCTTAGTTCGAACGAAGTGAGTTGGAAAAAATATTTAATTTGATGCCTGTTTAATATTGAAATTTTCTCGATGATTTTTTAAGTATTTTATTTAAGGATTGAATTTTTCTCTGTGATTTTTTGGTGCCATCTTTTGCAAGATATTTCAATATGCCGCCTAAGGATAAGCAAAGTAAAAGGACTACAGATGTTTTACTAATTAAGCAGATTGCGAACCATTTTATCCATGTTAACTCGACATTTGTCGCACCTTAAAAATTCTGCTAAACCTTTCCACACCAGTGTATCTCCTCGAGAGTCAAATAATGATTTTCTGTGTACCTACAAACAATGTTGTCTTCACAATGAAAAATATTTGCTAAGCGTTTTAAAAAACTCTTTTAAGAGAAAATGTTAGATCTCTCTTTTATTTGGGGGGGGAGCGAGGTTTGCTGTTCACAGAACTACTAGTAATACGATGTTATAAATCACAGGATGGTGACTCTACTCAGACTCATATCGCACATATTTCGTTCAAGCGTGTTCTTTTTGTCTGCACCATAGGGAAAAATTCTGCTGGAAAAAGTTCAAATTTCGACGACCAAATGCTGCATTTCAGCCCCATTAGAAAATATATGATGGATAATCACGTAATCCTCAATATGTTGGTATTCAATACAAGAAATTCATTCTTCACAATGTCTGCAGAGAAGAAAGATCGAGTTATAGGGGTGAAACATTTGTATCAATGAGATAAGTCTGAAAGTTATCTTGCAGTTACAAAATTTATCGTCTCATAATATATAAAAAATAATTATTTATTTAATCTTTTAACTCTCGCGCCCGTCATATTGACGTGCATCGAATTATCGCATATATAAGCTCATAAACTAAAATTTAATCATTAATTAGCTTTATAACTTGACACAAAATTACGTAGAATCGATAAGATTCTCATCTCTCATGTATTATATGCCTTCTTAGATGAATGAAAACGATAGCCCCTTTCCAGAAAAAGGTTACATCTTATTAGATAGCAAAAAATTCGATCCTTAAGGGGTTAAAGATAAAATATATTCAGATATGCTCTCCCAAAGACTTGAGGAGGCGCAAGAGTTACTTTGGGAGGGCAGGCAGTGAGCAATATACGGAGTTAATAATATAATAGCACAGATTTATTGGTAACGCTCTAACGTCACCAACAATAAAACTCGCGCCATCCCATTGCGGCACGTTAAATAGCATTATTTCATTGTTAGAGATCCTAAATTTCAGTAATTTTAAATTTAAAAGAGTAATTGTCGTTCTAATTTCAAATTTTAATGGCTCTAAAATAGCGAAATAAAATTTTCTATCCATTGATATAAAATGTATCTCGCTATCATCAATAGTTCCCGAGAAATTTTAAATTATATTAATCATATATTTTGAATTAATTTCGGTTTTTTAATAGAAAGTAGTAAATTGCGTCAGTAGTGTAACATACGCGTGATATAGTTTGGACGCCATGATGCATCTGATTATTTATCGCAATCGTGATGATATAATTTGATAATATTTTTTGGCAACATTAAAATTTACACAAAGACATCTGAAGTACAAGGAAAATTGTTAAACACGAAAAATACTCCACACGGAATGGTGTTTACCAAGACGTTTTTTGAATAAAGGAATATGTTAATAAAAGAAATATCCTGTCAAAATACATATGTATAATTTATTTGCTATCAATCAATGTTAAACATTTCTCTCGCATATATATTCATTTAAACACGTCAGATTTCACGGGAAATCTCTCGAATGAAGAGGCAATTTGCATCCGTCATACCAAGACAAGTGATTTTCTAGTTACAAAAATAATTAATAAACGAGTCTAACAGATAAAAATGCGGTAGAAGCATGGTGCGCGTGAATAGACATTGAATAGGGTTAATAAAGAATATTTCCAAGATTGCTTAATTGTTAATCCTTTGCGGGCAGGTAACTTTTTTAGAACACTGATATCAGGTGGCGCACTTTATGCGCCATCGTTTCTTCCAACTCTGCGCTTACTTAATAACACATAACTTTATTTTTGATGGTATAATAAGATTAGAGGTTGAATGGATGGATGATACAAACATTTGTGTTCGAGTTTGTGTCTCTATATTCTTCGTCAACTGGATTGTTCAAGTCAGTCTCAGAATCAGTTTCTTGGTCGCTCTACTCAGTCACTCCTCATCCAGATATAATGCATCAGATTCGTCCTCAGCTGCTATTCCATTGCTTAATTCTGCCAAAACAGCCTAATATTGCTGTGTAGGGATAATTTCCCAGCCGTTTCGAGATAGCTGTGTTGGGTTATGGAGAGCGGTTTATGCACTTACAAGTCCGAACTGACTGATTCATTGTTAGTGGAAACTATCGGAACAAGTAGGAGGAATGCTAATACATCGTTAGATGAGTTGGCGAGCAGCCAACTTTCGATAATTTTTATTCAACTTATGATAAATAACCACTGGCGCACCGTGTCTGCAAAAAGTTAATGAGAAAAGTAGGCCCAACTTAATCTAATGGCCGGAAGAAGCAATTATACGAAGGGCCTAGCCTCTAGGGCGGCTTTTGGAACTAGGCAAAATTGCTTATACAGATTTTTTAATGCTTACATAGAACAACACATCACTAGTTTATAACTTTGAATGCAAAAAGAATAAATGCCTGAAACATCCGTAAATACATGCACAAATTAGGGAATATGAGAATATAATTTCAAAATAGAGTTTATTAGATTATAGTAATTGAATCATTTTCGAATAAAATGCGCTCAGCAATATTCTTAGATACATAATTTATTAGAAATGTTTGCAATAATTTATTTCAACGAAATTTTTTAAGAAACTACCAAAGTGATGGCAATATTCGTATATACATGGAACAAATGGCCTAACCGATTTTAAATTAGACCAAATTTGGAAATAAAAAAATATCTCGATTTAACTGAATACTCGACAAGTCAATATATGAAACATGTTAATAAATGCTTCATTGCATTCAAATTAGGCAAACATGTTTCCTTAAATTCAATTTTTAAGCAAAGTGATTTTTTATAAAATAATATTTTAATAAAAATAATTCAGCAGAAGGTCTTGCAAAAAACAGTAATAAAGGAGTCACAATAGTACAGATTTTGGACAACAGATTTTAGTGAATTCTTAGAAAATGTGTTTCTTATCAATATGTGAAGGTTTAAAATCAATTTATTTCTTCAAATCTAAAATTTATTATCTTAATTCATTCTGAATTGAAAAAAAAAACAATTAAATTTGAGTTTCAACCCGCAAGGATCATGCACTAGACTAATAGACATTGCCCCCTTTACATGTTTCATTTGGTCAAACATTTTATAGAATGTCCACAATCTTGAAATAAATACCAAAAGTGCAATTTCAATTATCTAACACATTGCTTTTTTGATAATCGTATTAGAATACACACGCATGGACAGACTAAGTATGTTCCCTTTCTAATTAAAAAAAAGATGGATACCTAATTTCATCCATCTAACTGGTTTCACATTTGAGTTATGGTATTGACAGAGACAGAGATAAATCTTGAAATGATCATTTTACGAACTCATAGAGTGCTAAAAAGTTGAGATTCAACAAAATATAGAAGACGAATTTTTTCACGATTACAATACTTTCTATTTCCGATTTTTCGACGATTACAATACTTTATATTTCCGAATTTTTGAAGATTACAATACTTACTATAATAATTTATAAACGTTAGAATTGGGTCCGGCTCATGGCAAATGAGTAGCACTGTTCTGTTGCGTATATTTTATACGACAGTATTTAATACAAATATTTATTCATTAAATTTCTTGGAATGAAATATATTCATATGACTGCACAGTGATATGGCAAATATTAATATGTAAGTCATCTAACAACCAAATGCACGTTGTCTTAGACCAATGATTTCCAAAGTGTGTTCTGAGAAGATTCGACATGCTCACAGAGGCACCGCGAAATATTACATAATTTTATTTCCATCTTTATCTAAAGTGATAGGTCGGGACATTTTTGGAATTTATCACAGCTTCCCTGGATTGAGAAATATACTTTGAAAATGATAACATGATTAATTTTCTATAGATTCAAGATCCATTTAATATCACTTATCCCCATAAATTTACTGCTGCATATTCTTACATAAATCTTCCGGGTTGTATGGCGGAAAACAGTCCAACAAGCCGGATAATAAAGAACGACGCTTTATTCTGGAATATTCCGGAAAACATGAAGCGCAGGTAACATGAAAAACAGAACTTGCATAAATTAGCAACACAAACAGGCAGCAATTCGCTAATGAAAACAGCAATAGCACGAAAAAAAGCGATAAGCGTCTAATAGCTGACCAATTCGCAATGCGAACAAGATTCCAAAGAGATTGCAAAGGCGTATGAAGCACCAAAGACGATCCAAGTCGATCAACACGTTCTTGAAGTTCAGCAACTGAGGGTATTTATGGTTTTAACGACCGGACGCGACGTTGCATAGAACCATCTAGTACATTATGCTCCTGATAGAGATTTCGCGAAAATTCTAGTATTTTTGAGGACCCTCATTTTGTCGCCAAAATGGTCGCTTGTTGGTTTGACTTGCCTCCGATAGCTACTAAGAATATTTGTGAATGTCTCTTTCCAACACTAAGACTAACATTGCGGGAAAGTGACATTACATGTCCGTAATAATATGAAGATAATTTCATTGAGTTGTCTTGTGACAATTTTTTAGAACAAAATTTAACAGCGTGGCATTAACTGAGGTTTGACTGTCAGTACAAGATGATTGTCCACTCCTAAGTGATACAGCTCAGAGTATATTTATCTTTTTTTGTCTGTTAAAATTAACAATATGTATCGCAATTTTTCAATGAGTAAGAAAAAACTAAGTAAGTAGGAACATGAGACCGCATGTACCTACCAGATGCGAAAAATGCCATAAATATCCGTTATTGGTTGCGAAAAAATCAGTTTTGCTTCCCCATTGAAGATTTGAAAAATTAAGATATATGGTGTTGCTTGATAAGAGACGATTTGCTACATTTTTTTGGGAATCTGGTTTTTGGAATTTGTTATCATCGAGGGTCGTTAACTCAATTTTAATGCCACGATTTCAGAAAATAAATAGTCATCAACAGATTCATACAATCCGCTTATTTTTATTAAGATTTATTCAATAAATCTTTATATAACCTGGAATTTGTATTATTTTTTTATGAAATGTATGAAAAAACTATTGACTCTTTTGCAAAAAAGTATTTGTTGGAGTTATAAACAGGGCACCTTGGCAGAGATCTGAATTCACCACTGTCTTGGGCTGTGTTCCCAGCCCATTTCTTCTATAAGATAATCAACGGTTCAGTGCATTTCAAGTGTGTCACATGACCTTCATGAAGATCAGAAAATATTTCTTAGAAACAAAATTTTTGAATTACAATAGATCCTGCTTTAATTGAACTGCCGAGCGCAATTCGATCATCTTAAATCGACCAATTATTTGGTCTTTAAGGGAAAAAATTAAATTTTAAATTAGACGAATTATGCTGTAGATATATAGATAGAAATTTCTGAAAGAACTATTTCATATATAATCTTCGTAAATTAGTTGCCGTTGCCGTATTGCAAAGAATGACAGAAACATTTGTTAGTAAAAATGAACAACATCAATACAGATCGTTTTTATTAACCTAAATGATACATAATCAATCCAAAAGTGCAAATGTATATTTTTACATTGTACAATTACACAACTAAAAGTTATTTTTCAGAAATATATAGAAATACTCGTGCCTAAAACATTTTTCTTTTGAAAAACTGCTCGCAAAATGCAAAATTTGCCTTGAAAATAAGAAAAGAGCCTCCTAAATCAGTCATTTTTTGATGCAGACTTTTGTTTAGGATAATTGGAAAAATCGTTGTACAGGTCATCATGAATAATTTGCCATTTTAATCGCGTGACGAATCATTTAGCTCTATTAGTTAACTGCCCAAAAGCAAATATATTATTCTAGTCAATCATTCAGTCATTCTATTTAATCATTAACTTATTTTATAATTCATTTGCAGAAACGTGACTAGTATTCTGCAAGATAAAAAAATATATCTACTATAGCTACCTACGCACCTCGATGAACTGAATAAATAGATATCAGTGGCAGTGAATTCCAAATATACCAATACCTTATCAAAAGTTGGGGACGAATTGAGATATCGTCTGGATGTTATCAATGTTGCTTATGACAGACAAATAGAAGATAAATAGAATAGAAACGAAGACGAAACATTGATACTTTGTTTGTCTTTTTCTTCATAAACACATCATTGAGGTTTCGAAACGCGATTGCAAATCCCTGTATTTCTACACGTGCTTATGACTTTCCCATGAAGAACTGATTTGCTTCTCCATTGGCTCCATATCAGATCTTCTCTTTTTCTCTATGTATTAGCCTTCCTTCTGCAAGAATTAAAGATCTTATTTATTGATACCTGTATGGTTGATTATTTTGAGATATTTGGGCAGAAAGTTTCCGAGTTCTCTGGAACTCCACGCAGCTGGATCGAAATCGACATTATCACCTCCATATTCGGCGGGTAAAATGGCTTTTGGGATAAGTTTCTGCAAACTTTCATTATCTTCGTGAAAATGAATCTAAAATATAAAAGTAAAAGAAGACATTAGTGCATTTCTGAAGGAATTGATATTAGTTAATATGGAATTTTATCAATGATACTAAGAACTGCAAGTTGCAAATTGCATATAAAATATAAAACAGAAAATAAATGTTCCTGTCTGACGGTCTCAAGAACTCCTCCTAAACGGTGAAAGGTAGCAACACTATCTAATGATGCTAATTTAAATCTTGTACAGTGTTTTCTCCAATATCAATAAACTTACATTAGCTTTTAATTACTGTAGAATATTTTCTGGAATTATAATAATATTTTCAAAATCCATTTAAATACAATTTTTAAAAATGATTTCCATTGCTTTAATTAAATTAGAACCAGTTTTATTTTTTCATAAAATATTTTCATATTTCATATTTCATTTTCATATATCATATTTTTGAGAGAGGGGGAGCGTTTTATCGAATCATAGGAATTATTAGTTGCCCTTTGTCTCAAAACTATGGATTCCAGTGGAAGCAGGGTATACAGTCTAGATAATACAAATGATTTTTTA
>BGPR01014620.1:0-25136 GCA_013235015.1 Araneus ventricosus
CTCCGATTTGTCGCTAATGTCTTTTCCGACACATATCTGATGTGTGCGCCGGACTTTTGCTCCAAATTTCAGAGGGAAATCGGAGGTGATGTGTACTACCCAAAGCCTATCAATGTATTTCATGCGGCGAGTCGCTTAGAAAAAGTCGTATGTGTACCGGGCCTAAACATTATAAATTGAGGTGAAATCGGCGGCGCGCATGACTGGTCAAAACTGTCTATTCGAGGAAGGAGTTGAATTCATTTTTCTGATATTAATGAGATTAAATGGCCGTACTAACGCTAAATGTATAATTTTAGGGATTTCATGCGATCCTGTTGTTGGCAACGTTAGTCCTTCAGAGGGAGAGTGGGAGAGTGATGGCAATACCAGTGAATATTACGTAGGAACGAAAAGGATGTTGAAATGCAAACCAGGATACCACAATGAGGGGATGCCACTCACAGTGACATGCCGAGAAAATGGAACTTGGACAAGAACAACGGCTACTTGTAAAAGTGAGATGGCTTTACTTAACACTTATATTTAACCTGACTTCATTAGCTCTAATAAAAAATGGAATTTAGTAATCTATTTACCTTTTGCTTTCTTATGTGCTAAAGTTATGAAATTTTGAGCGCTTGTGTATTTTCGATGACAATACATCATTGTAGAACTAACAGTCCAGCTTCAAACACCTCACTTTAATTTATAATCACCCTTTACTTTTTATGGAATGAGTATTAAATATTGTATACCGTGGCTAAATATGTGAAGTTTGCGATGCAAGACAGAAACACCCGCAAGCTATTACAAAACAGTTGATCCATATGGTAATAATAAATTCACATCTAAGTTCTATTAAGTGTTAAGTTAATACGAGGTCAAGTCAGAATATTTGCGACTTGTATTACTGTCTTACTTTGTTAAAGTTGGCTGTGTCTTAATTTATATGGCTCTTTAAATTTACTTTTTTATCTTCAACATGCTGCCATTCACATCTAATAGAGATCACTACTTTAGTTTTCTCCTAGTGAGAGAACGATAGAATGGATAAGTAGCATCTAAGACTAGTTTATTGAAATTGCATATGGGGTATGTAATTTCAATAAACGGGGTATGAAATTTCAATGTAAATCAATACAGGGTATGTTTGTTAGTAATTACATACGGGGCCGGATTTACCAAATAGGCAAAGTAGGCAACTGTCTAGTGGCCCCGCAACTGTGGGGGGGGGGCAAGGCCTTGAGATTATTTTGAAGTATTTTCAGGGTAATGAAATTTTGTGCTTTCATGTGATTTACAAACGTCATGCACTCCAACATATTCAAATTAAAATTAAAGTATGGTTTAAATTTCGGAATATTATTTTTGGGATTTTTGTTTTCCTGTTTATAAATTCGCTTGCAGTTTTTTCGCTGTGGGTTTTTTTAATTTTTCAGTTCACTGACTGATTCGAAAGTCAACAGCCCTCGCAAACTTTGAATTTGAGTATTTAGAATGTGTTAAAAAGTTTCGTTACTATTTTTACCATTTTGTTTAAAATTACTTTTAAATTTAAATTTTTCTGTACGCCAGATACTGAAACCAACTCTTTTTAAGGTGACCGCAATTATTTTAATTTTTAGTAATATTTGTTGCTTAAAATCTGCTTATAGAGGGATTATATTAAAATATTTGTTGCTTAAAACCTGCTTATGTAGAGATTATATTAAAATCAACAAAAAAATAGTTTTGGAAGGGGCAAGGGGACCTCGAAACTTACATTGCCTAAGGCCCTCCACAGGGCTTAATCGGGGCCTGATTACGAAATGAGATGGTAGTATGGTTGTAATAACTAATTACACATGGAACTTAAGGTTCAGTAACTTTAATGCAACACAAAAAATCATAAAAATACATAATTACAATAACAACCTGAGATTCATGTATATTTACATGAATAACCGTGAACCGTGTTATCCCTGTCCTACCGATGCCTCCATTGACCTTGAATGACAGTCACTGCAGTAGCTCGAATACTGAGGCCGGAGTCCTAATATCCTATCACCAGGCCACTGCCCGACCCCTCCCGAAACAGGCACGTACTCCCACTCCAGGGAGGTAATATAACCCCCACCATTACTATACTCCCAAATGAAGCTAGTACACGCTTACTTATCGGCGGCTACTCTTCCATGAACTCGAGGTGCTCAGCGGGGGAGGGGAGATACTTACATGAATAACTACAGACTGGAGTCACCCCGACCTGCTACATGGCATACGGGTTTCAATGAATGATAGTCGTTGCAATAGAAACGAGTACTGAGGTCGGGTCCTAACGGCCAACACAGCCTCACGGCCCTACCCCTCCCCTAGGAGGTACGTACTCTCACTGGTGGAGGGACTCAGAGCCCCACCGTTTATGTAACCCTAGGGGGCGAGTTCCTTCATATGAAACCTGAGCAACTCATCCACATTTCGTGGTGCCCCCATCAGTAGGGTAATACTTACATGAATAAGAAATTCATAATTCCATATGCTTAGTGTCTATAATCTTGTTTAAATTAGTTCCTATTTCTTAATATAAATTACTAGATTCATCTCGCAATTTCTTATATATTTTATTCTTAATTTCTTGGATTTTTAAAGCTTTTTATTAACTTCCCAAATATTTGTTTGTTTTCTTTTTTCTCACAAAGAGATGGTGCCGTTAATACCTGTAAAGTTTATTTTTTGCTGATATTTTTTAAATAATATAATTTTGAGACTCTACTTTTATTTACTTCTGTAGTTAATTCTTTTTAAATTTAATATTTCATTTAAGTCATATCACCTTTAATTTATTAATTTACAAATAATAATGATGAAAATTATCTAATTTTCTGTTGAACTGAGTTGATTCTATTTTTGTTTAACAGTGGCAGTGTTTCCTGTTGGTTTGAATTAACAAAATGTAAAATTCGCTTCTAATATTATATTTTTGAAGCTTCTCTCATTAATATAAATTATTTTGAAGTACTTATTAGTTCTATGTACACTTATTTTTAAAGGTTAAAACTAATGATGTTTATAAAATTTTATTTTTTGCACAATATTGGATTCTCAATTTTTTTTTTTAAAAAAAATCTGTTAGTCAGTTTGATTTGGCATAAGAAAAATAAATTCGAATTATGGGCTTATTTACTGAACAAGACAATTTCTATCAACGATTATTCGAGAGTTTCGTAACAATTGAAAATAAGATATCAGCTTTCAATCTAATGCATGAAATGAACCTGGTTGATAAATTGTTATCTGGAAATAAATTAAAAGAATACGAGAAAAATTAAGTTTTATCCTTCTAAAAAAATCATTATTCCTCTGCTACTATCACATCCCTAGATTGCTTTCAAAGGATGAGCAGGAAGAGAGCGCACGACTACACTTGGAAAATCTACGAAAAATTATCGTATATATTGGGTCTCCTGTCGATTAAGATCCAGTGAACACGTCAAATTTGTTTCATTCAAATAAGTAGTGAAAAAATTGTCGGAGAAGCAATTAGCAAAGTGAAGTATACTAATAGCAATTGGAGGGAGTAAACATATATCCTATCCCCCTCGGAACAATGGGGAAAACGCTGAGAAAATTGTGTTTTATTATATGTCCAACAATTCAGCTCGAAGATCGAATATAATCTTTTCTTCAAAAGTCAGAATAAAGGAAAGGAACCCACATCGACTCGGAATACCTGAAAGGGTGTAAGGCCCTTTGCGGGACGGTGGGGAATAATAATAATTTAAAAAAGAGACTCTCGTCAGCGCGAAAAGGGCAGTCCGTCAGTCTCTAAGGTTAAGGAGAGCTGGGTGGATTTTAGAAACATCAAAATATTAGCCCATATTATACAATGTCTTACACTAGAATGCTCTAAACTATTACATATACTACACCCCAAAACAGGGGTGGATTTTAAATACATCTCAGAATAATCCTGAGTAATTACATTATTGCAAAACCAATGCACTCAGATAAAATATAGAAAAATCACAATACTCTATGTCTGGGGGAAAATATAAAATAAAGGTCAGAGGGTAATCTGTGGTGTGTGTTCACTACATAACTGGTAGTATCAATGCATTTCAAGCAGCGAATCGCTTACAAGTATCGGCTGTGAGCACCGGGTTTAAGCAGCATAGTTGGCAAGCATACGAAGCTCGTCACATGCTTTACACTCTTTGGGTAAGCAGGGTAAAAGAAAGCAGCATAGTTGAGATGAGATTGTGCGGAGCATGTGACTCGACAAAACTGTTTAATCGAATAAGGAATTGCATGCATGCATCTTGACTTAATGACATTACCTGCAAAACTAATGCTAAAGGTATCATTTTAGGGACTTTGTGCGATCCTGTGCTTGGCAACATAAGTTCTTCAGAGGGAGAATGGGATAGCGATGTCAATAGCAGTGAGTTTTCCGTAGGAACGAAAAGGACGTTGAAGTGCAAACCAGGATATCACCATGAGGGAGAGCCAATCACAGTGACATGCCTCGAAAGCGGAACTTGGACGAGCACATCAGCAACCTGTAAAGGTGATATAATTTTGATTAACACTTATATTTAAGTTGACTTGATTCCCATTTGTAAAATTGAAATTTTCTACGATTATGTATTCTCGAATGCACAATTTTAGTATTTTTAGAACTTTGTAGGCAGTTATTATGTTAACTAAACTCAATTTTAACTCCTTAACAGTGGTGCCACCAAACAAAACAAAAATGTTTTTCTTTTTTCGGTAACTTTAAGATTTCTTCTGTTCTGAGTACGCGCATAACTTGTACAACATGCCAGTGAAATTTTTTTGGAGCATTAGAGCACGTGCTCAGGCCTTCTAAATAGGCGAAACTTAATTATAACGACCTTGAACTTCATTTTAAGTATAAATATTGTCAATAAAGCTTCGAAATAAACAGCAAAACTCACATCTAACTTTTTCAAAAGTGTTCTAAATATACTATTTTTGACTGAATTTTTGCACACCAGTAAACTTCTGGGGTTTACTAAGTTTCTTAATATTTGTATATTTACACACAGAAGTTTAGAACGTATTTTTATAATGAAAATAATACAGACATTCAAACAGTATTTCAAAATTTATAATTTGGCAGAGAATTAATCAAAATAAATTCGAATTATTGGCTTATGTTCTGAACTGGCCAATCAGTATTAATGATCATTAAAACGTTTAATATTCTTTGAAAATGAAAATTCTGCATAAAATCAATGAAGTGAATAAAATAGAAGCTTATTGGGAAGTTGTTACCTGAAATGAATTTAAGCTATTTGGAAAATGCATTGTATACTCAAAGAAAGTCGTCATTTTTCTGCACAGGCCCGTGCCTAGAATGCCTGCAAAGCATGAGGAGGCAGCTGACTAGGGATTACTGTTAGAAAACCTCACGGCAAATCCTCCTATGTATTCGCTCCCATCTCAAATAACCCATACATACATACATAATTAATGCTAAGTTATTGTATCAGCAAATCAACGTGTCAAATAGGAAGGCAAGATCATTTGGAATATTCTGAATGCCAGCAATATTCAGCCTATTTGTTTTTATCTTTGAACAAACGCGTCTAGCCTTAATGACATCAAATGGCGTACTAACACTAAGCTTATCATTTTAGAGACTTTATGCGATCTTGTCGTTGGCAACGTAAGTCTTACAGAGGGAGAGTGGGATAGTGATGGCAATACCACTGAATATTCCGTTGGAACGAAAAGGACGCTGAAATGCAAACCAGGATACCACAGTGAGGGGACGCCACTGACAGTGACATGCCTTGAAAGCGGAACTTGGACAAGAACGTCGGCAACTTGTAAAAGTGAGAAGCTTTTGCTTAAAATTTTTATTTAGCACATTCGGGACGGCACACTGTTTTGGAGACCATCCCCAGAAGCCGAAATGTGTTTTTGCTTTATATTCATTATTTTTCATAGAAAAAACATGTTTTCATTAGAAATCAGTCACTTCGTACAACTAAGATGATTGAACACTATATGTTCAGGTCGCTCCTCAGAATAATTTGACGTGAAAAGTTCTTTCCGATCGTCGGTCGAACTTTCTTGTGCGACAAAATCCCGTCAGATTTGAATCGCTATCAACTACGAGACTTAACATACGAAAAAAAGATCATATCTGTAAGAGTTTGTCGCATAGTATTTGTTTGCCCTTGGGTCACACAATTTAGTAAAGTGACCAACTTTAGCTCGAACATCCGCTGCAGTAAAAGGAGGACATAAATAAATTGAAGCTAAAGAATATCATAAATAAAAGAAACATTTAATTCATTGCAACAAAATAATACAGAATACTCTATGATATCATAAATGCATAAAAAGTGCATTTGTAGCATAATTTTTTGTGCAGTTTTAGAGGAAGGACAGAACATAGAAAAAGAGGACTGTCCTTCCAAAAGGGGGACGGTTGGTCACCTTAATTTTAGGGACTAAATTGAAACCAATATACCAATTTTATGATTACACACTTCTAAGATAATTTTTATTTTAAACCAGTCTTATCCCGACGGCTGCTTTTTCCGTACTGACTGATAATTGCAATTCAATATCATTGCACAAACGGTGTGCAATCCGTCTCGAATGGGTTAACTTGATTCGCGTTTTTAAAATTGGAATTTTCTTATCTGTTTTCCTTAAGTGCGAGAGTTTTGAAATTTTAGATACTTTTGCGAAATATATATTATGTATTCTCGTTGACAAGCATAATTTTAGTATTCTCAGAACTTTATTATCAGTTATTAGATGAATTTAACTATAAATTTTCATCCCTTACCAGTGGTGCCAGCATGTAGTAAAAAGTTGTTTTAACTTTTTTCCCTTTTATTTCTGAAATTTCGCGCTTTCTATCTTCAGTTTTAAAAGATTGCACTTTTACTATATTCTAGTGAAATTCTTTTCATTTGGAGCCTTGGAACCTTTCAAGGGGTTTTGGAATAAGCAATCTTTTATTTAAACAACCTTGTACCCCATAGGGGGGACACCGTGAGTTCGTGGAGGAGAGGCTGCCGCATAAGTAAGCAGGCTCTCGTCAACCCGATGGCACAATAATGATGGTGTGGCTCTTTGGGCCCACTTCCGAAGACGGGTCGTACCCCGGTGAAACGGGGGGTTGCTGCATGAGCCGCTCGTAATGGGGGCTATTATGCAGGAACCACAGTGCCTGACTATCTGTTGCGGCGGCCGGTCTTTCAGTTGTTTACCCGGATGCTTAGGCAGGGCGGGGTGATGTTCCTTTGGTCTTAAACAACTTTGTGCATCACTTTCAAAGCAAATATTCACATTAAAACTTCAAAACAAACAATGAAAATAAAAATTACCTTATTCAGAGTTTATTACCCATATTTTTTGAATTTTTTTTTATTTAATGCATCTTTTATCAGTAATCTCAAGTCAATTAAGCATTAACGAAATTAATTATTTACATAAACAATTCTTATATACAAACAGCATTTCACAATTTTCAGTTTGACTTACAATTAAGCAAAATATATTCGAATTATAGGCTAATTTACCTAATTGGACAATTGCAGCTAATATCTTTTTATCTATAATATAAAGAAGAAAATACATGTATATGTCTGTCTGTCATTCACAAGAGTTCTTCTTAAACGGTTACTTGAAATTTGCGTATGACATTCTGGGGAGATGCATTTCTAGGTCAACTGGGCTGTTTGAAACTTTCAGAATGGATTCGCTCTTAAGATATTTAATTAAATAACGAAAATTTAGCCGTTTTAAAATTTTCAAACATTTTTAGAAATTTTTCGCCAATAACCTCTGAAATATTTATCGCACGAAAATTATCCTTACACAATCTTAAAAAGCAAAATATTATCTTTTTAATGATACTGATTTCATTGTTACAATTTTTTCTCAAGTGTTATTAGCGTTTCAAAATTTATTTTTAACACAATCTGTAACAATACTTTCTATTCATATAAAATTAAATTAAGGCCAATTTATTGTTTCATCATATCCTTCGTTCACATACAATTCTCACTGTTAAGAAAAGATTGTTTTCTTTAGACATTTTTTACTCCAAAGCAGACTTTTAACTTTCAGTTACATGTCGTAGCATATACCTCTTGTAATATGGTTGCACAGTGATCAAATGACGTTAGTCAATTACTCTCCCTATGAGATGTTTTGTTTAATTTTCAGAAATTTTTAAATGATCTTTATGAGTGTGTTAAGTCTTTCAAGGTTACTTAGTTCGGATCCTATCGAAGGGAGAGAAGAGAAAGGTGTTCTACCGGTCTATCTGTCACAAAAAGTTTTCGTAAACGATCAAAAGTATCGACATAAAATTTCAGCGTGCCATTCTGAGGTCCGTTCCTACATAAATTGTGCTTTTTACAGCTTTCAAAATTTATTACTTCGTAAAATATTTAGTTAAATATAAATTAAGAAGATTTTCGCGTTTTCTCTCAGTCTTTTGCCAATGGATTCTGAAATATGTATTGTACGAAGATGATTTATATACCATCTCAAAGAACAGAAAATTTTCTTTTACTGATCAGAATTTAAAAGGCATACTTTTTCCCCCAATTTCAATAAACCTTTCGAAATTCATTTCAAATACAATTTGTAACAATGTTTTCTGTTATTGTAATTAAATGTAAACCAATTCATTGTTTCATCAAAACCTTAATTGCCGGGTTTTTGCCATAATGTATAACATAGAACAGAAAATACATGTGTCTGTCTGTGCGTCTGTCTGTGCGTCTGTCTGTAAGTCACAAGAACTCCTTCTAAACGGTGAACCGTAGCAACACAAAATTTGCACATGACGTTCTGGCGTGCATTTCCATGTCAATTGTTCTATTTTAAACTTTGTAAATTAATTAATTAATTCTTAAGACATTTAATTAAATAACAAAAATTAAGCTAATTTTCGGCGTTTTTCTCCAATAACTTCAGAAAATTTATCGCACTCTATTGTTATAAAATTAAATTATAACCAATTTTTTCTTTCACCAAATCCTTCATTCATGTGCTTTTGCCACTGTTAAAATTTTGATAACAAAAAAATATTGCTTGTTTTCTTTCGACATAAACTCCAAGGCAGACTTTTTACTTCCAATTTTATGTCCTCGTATGTGCCCTTTTTAAAATGGTTGCACAGTAATCCAGATTCGTTAGTTAATGATACGTTAAGAGAGTTTGAGATGTTTACTTGTTTTATTTCCTCAAATTCCTTTAAAAGAACATAAAGAGTGTCTATGTCTTTCAAAGTTATTTAGTCCGGCTGCTATCGAAGGGAGAGGATCTAGCGGAAAAAGAAAATGTTTTGCCGGTCTATCTGTCACAAAATCTTCTTATAAATGGTGAACGGTAGAGACATGAAATTTGCGCATGACATTTTGGGGGTGCATTTCTAAGTCAATTGAGCTTTTTCCAACTTTCAAAAATATTTATTTCTTAAGATATTTAATTAAAAAACGAAAATTAAACCAATTTTTGACTTTTTGTCAATTTTCCACCAATAACTTCCCAATTATATATTGTACGAAGATTGCGCGAAGAATATGCAAGCAACGAGCACTCGACTACACTGCGGAACACTCTACTACAAATTATCGTATGTATGCTCTCTCCTGTCTTTTAAGACCCACTGCACAAGTCCAATTTTTGTCGGACAAGTGATCAGTGGAAAAATGTCGGAAAAGAGATAAGCGGAACGACGTATATTGATAGCAATTGGATTGTGCAAACATACATCCATTCCCTTTTTTAATATTTGGAAAACATTGATCAAAATGATTCTCTAATTCTTTGTCCGACATCTCAACTCTGTGTAAGGTATGTGTGTACTACCAAACTGACTATGACTGTGCTTCGCGCCGCCAATGTTTTCTACGATTACCTTTTCCCAAAGGACAAAGAGTAATCAATGGTGTGTCTGTACTACCCAACTGTTATCAAGCAGTTCAAGCGGGTAATTGATGTCCAGAAATCAGATATGGTCAACGGGGCTGAGAAGTTTAATTGAAGTGAAATAGAGCGCTGTGTACGACTCTTCTAAGCCGTTTGGTCGAGGAAGGAGTTGCAGGCATGCGTCGAGACCTAACGGCATCAAATGGCCGTACTAACACTAAATTTATCACTTGCTGCGATCTTGTCTTTGGCAACGTAAGTTCTTCAGAAGGAGACTGATACAGTGATGGCAAAACTAGTGAATATTCCGAACGAACGAAAAGGACGTTATAATGTAAGCCAAGATATCACAGTGAAGGTCATCTACTCACTGTGATATCTCTCGAAAGTGGAACTTGGACAAGAACACCGGCAACCTGTAAAAGTGAGACTCGTTTGCTTAACATTTTTATATAAATTTACTTGATAAGCGATTGCAAAATCATAATTTTTTTTAATGTTTATTTCATTCGCCTAGATATTTGCTTGTGTTTTGAAATTTTTAACTCTAATGAAATCTCAATGAAGAAACTCTACCTAATGTTTTCAGAACTTGTATGTTAGTTATTAGATTACTTCAAATAAATTTTGATACCTTACCAGTGGAGTCACCTGGTGGTAAATTTGAGAGCAAGTCTAATGTCAAGATTAAGACACAGATAAAGTAGTGGTATAACTGTTTCAAAGAAAACAACATATCAGCAGAGAGGGAAGCGCATTCAGATTGACACTCAACATCCAGAAATCAGATCATCATTGACAAATTGATGGTCCTGGTGATGCAGGATTGTCGAATCACGATCTGAACACTGGTAGATGTACTATCAAGAGATTCTAACTAGCCTTCGTAAAGCTATGAAACGAAAATGGCCAAACCTGTGGGCATCGGATAATTGGCAGTTCCACTGCGATACATTCTTCACATTTGTTACAGTTTCCTGGCCAAACACACCATACCTGTGGTTCGTGAGGCTCCCTACTTTCCCGACATTTCTCTGTTTGACTTCTATCTTTTCTCCAAGTTGAAAATACCACTGAAAGGGACCCAATTTCAGTCTAGATACGACATCATGCAGAATGCGACGAACCTGGAGCGCGCCATTTCAAAACAGGTATTCCAGCACTCCTTCAGACAATGGCAGAACCGTTGAGAGGAGAGTGTAGTAGCCCAAGAGGACTACTTTCAAGGATATTAGATTAAACGAGTATTTTTATGATTGAAGGTCGGATAATTTTTGAAAAAACATAGTACACCACTTCCAGCCTTTCTTTCATCACTGGAGTGACTGACAATCTTGTGTTGGGATCGTGCGTAAGTCTCGCGGCGAATTTTTGTTTCCCTCTTCTATTACTTCAATGTGTGGACTTATCAAACAGAATTACAACTTTGGGAACTAAAGAAAACCCACACGGAAAAATCTGGAGAGTTAAATCATATTTCAGAAAGTTTTGAAACGCATTTGAACGATCTGGCAACTCCGGATTAGCTATGAAGCGATTTGGGTTTTCGTCATCAGTCAAGAGACAAGGCACAAATTTGCAAAATTGCGATGTGTCTGCAGTCAAATTATGTGAAATGGACTATTGATGCATAAATCTTCATCAGTCTCATGGAGTCATAGAGTCGATGTGAAGACCAACCGTTCATGTGGAAGGGAGGTTACTTTTCGATTCATCTTTGTTGGATATCCTGCTCGATTCCAATGGTTGTACGATTCACAGCATTAAAACAGGCTACTCTAATCTTCTTCCTAAGCCTCCTACAACATCCAATATGCTTCAGTAAGGTTTTTTCCAATTTTAAACAAACTTTCGCGCATACTCACTGGTCCTTAGAGTGGCGGCCTTTCAGCTCAGAAACGAGCAGTGCTGCAAAAGTTTTCGTTGGTATTGGATTTTTCTGTTTGAAGACGTTTAAACAATATTAAAGTTCTGGAATAACAAGAACTGCAATTTTATATTCAATTTTTCTCACAGTGAAAGCTGTGAAAGATTTTTTTAAAGATCTGCACCGTTCATTTTTTTTCTTACCTCCAATGATAGGTGATTGATTCCTCCTCATAAAAAATTTTATTTGTGTAATATTTTTAAAAGTTATCTACATACTTTTTTCGAAGAGCAATTTATAACGAAATAAGACGAGTATTCAATAAACCAGACATGTTTCATGAATCGAAACAGAGACCCATAAACAACCCACGCGCGAAAGCGAAAAATAAGCAATCGAGGAAGCGAAGTTTGTTAGGAGTGAGATAAGTAAGGATAGAAGAAAAGTATATATATGTAATAATCTTACTTAATTTTACTTTAAATTCCAATATTATATATTTTAAAATCTTAGTACTATATTAATGTATTCCAAAATCGCTTTTCTTAAACTCTAGTTTTGTTTTATTTCCCGCTCTGGAGGTATATTAAATCTCTCGTTTTGGCATATTTATTACTAAAAGAATATTCTAATTACTTCCACGCGCCTACACAAATCGCGAAATCAGCGACTTATTGCCGCCATGCTTTTCCCTAAAACACTTATGTAATTTATTAAAAATAGCTATTATTTCTTTCACTTTGATCACGTGTCTATATATTAAATCCCTACCTGAGGAAATGCAGGGAATTTCTGTTCGCTTTTTTACTTGAAACTTAAACCAAGATGTACGTACAATCCGTCCCTTTCCCATAATAAAGGAAAATTAGACTATAACTCGTCTTTTTACTGACTACAACCACGAAGACCTTTCATATATATATATACTATCTGGCCGCACGCCAAACCAGGGCTGGAAAAAATGGAGCTCTGGAACTCTAAATTAGAAGAATTAAATGGTTGCTTTTCCTCTCCCAATTCATAGCTCAGATGGTCACATTGGGCAAATTTTAACGCTTTCGAGGGTTACTCAGTTTGCAGTCCTAACCTGTATGTATCTTGCATCTTGAATCCTTTTCTGTCTTCTTTTCATATATTTTTTTTCATTTTCCTCCATCAGCGAACTCTCAGTAAACAAATAAGAATAAAAACGGTAATATAACCTTTTAAAAAATTTCAGGTGACGCTGCAACTCCGCCATCCTAATGGATGAGCCGCCACTGACCCTTTCATTTTTGAATTGTATATAATCGCCTAACAGACACAATACTTCCACAATTCACTCTACCGCTCTTAAAAAGGGGCTTGACGTGACGTTCCCGAAACGAGTACAGGATCAAGCTCGAAGGCAATGCTACATAGATTGATGCATTAATGCTCTAATTTAAAAATTCAGTTTCTTTTTGGACTAAACTCGTATTTTCTGATATTATCTTTTTTCTTGACTGGCTCACATATTAGTATTACTCTTGTCTTCTTTCTTTTCAGAAAACAAACCTCAAAAGGATCATAAAATTGCGCTTAAAAAACATCTAATAATTAAAAAAATTCCGTGGCGTTCTCGGGAAAATTGCAGGATCGAGCTCAAGGTCAGAGCTAAACAGCATCGCTACAACTTAGTTGGTAAGTTGACTCCTTCAAACTCTAATTTAAAAACTCTGTTTTTCTTTTCTTCGACTGAACTCGTATTTTCTGTAATTATTTGAGTTTTATTTTTTACTTTTTTTCTTAAATGACTAACGTTTTGGTATTCTTCTTTTCTTCTATTATTGCAGAAGACATACTTAAAAAGGATCATAAAATTTTAGGCAATTTTATTCTGATTAAAAGGAAGAACATGACCTGGCATTTTCAAAAAACCGACAGTATCCAGACCAAGGTCAACGCAACGCAACATCGTCACAACGGGGCTGGTAAATTGACCCGTTAAGGCTCTTATCTAAAAATTCGGTTCCTTTTTGGACTTACCTCGTATTTCCTGCTGATTATATAATTTTTATTTTTCACTTTTTTTCTTAAATGACACACATTTTAGTTTTATTTGACACACATTTTAGTTTTATTTGACACACATTTTAGTTTTATTTGACACACAATTAGTTTTATTTGACACACAATTTAGTTTTATTTGACACACATCTTAGTTTTATTCTTTTCTTCTTTCTTTTCAGAAGACAAACCTCAAAAGGATTATAAAATTCTAGGTAGTATTTTTATAATATTGTATTTTTTCATTAATTTAAATGAAAACTTATTTAATTATTAATCTATTTTCAAATTCTATTATAGTTTTTATATTTCCAAATCCTATATTAAATATAATGTCGAACCCCTATATATCGAATTTGAAGCCTCCTGGAAAAAACAATATATGTAATATAGGATCATCGTTTCACATTTTTCGCTCAACGAAAACCGGGAAACGATTTCTTGAAGATCTGCAAAATTTATGCCATCATACCTCTAATAATAGCGATTGATTATTCCTTATAAAAATTTTCATCTGAATGTTATTTTAGAAACATATATGCAGACCGTTTTTCGAAGATTGACTTCAAACAAAAAAAACAGTAACCAGACGTGTAACACTAGTTTAGAGTGGATCGATAAAAAGGGTCAAATTATTATTTTTTTATTAATTCCGGTAGTTATTTAAATATCTTCAAGTAATAAAGTCCCACCACGTAACCATTTTTTGTTAGTGTATAACCATCCACTAATTATTTTATGATTTTCAAAATGTCATATATGGTAATCCTACCTCCTAGCAACCTTTCCTGTTGGGAACTCTTCCTGTTGGTAATCCTGCACCCCTACCTTATCCGACTTTTTTCAGGTATTCTAGTAAAGAAACGTTCTTTGGTTAGTGTGGCTCTGTGTTTATACTATAAACACAGAGTTATGATAAACACTTACAATTAAAGTTGAAAATGGCAAGTTTTCTGCGCAGATCTAGCAAAACTGAGCTTGATAAATTTTGATATGTTTGTGGACGATTTATATTAAAATCACAAGGGAGACGTTTAACACAAGAATTTAAAAAAGCCTATTTTCTGTATTTTGGTTGCAAAGTTGGCAATCAAGATAAAACTCGGGCTCCTCATTTGTGTTGCGTAAGTTGCACTGTGATTCTTGTTCAGTGGATCAAAGGAAAAAGAAGGTATGTGCCATTTGCTGTCAATATGGTGTGGGGGAACCTTCAAATCAATTTGATGATTGCTACTTCTGTCTTAAGAACACAGTAGGATAAAAAAAGAAACAGAAAATTGATTATCCAAGTATCTTATTTGCACTTCGACATGTTCCTTATATGCAGAAGACTTATTGATACCAACTCCGCCATTGAAATGGAAACATAATAATATTCTACAGATGAGTGACGTTGAAGACACATCTGATGAAAATATAAATATATCTGAAAAGACTTGTGACTCTACTTTTAGACCAGAGAATTCAAGTTAACCCCATTTTATTCGTCAAAGGGAACTCAATGATTTGGTGTGTGAACAGTGCCTATCAAGACAAGAGGTGGAACTTCTCGGCTCCAGTTTGCAAGAGCGGAATCTGTCGGTAAAGGAAATAAACAATGCAAAATTCCGAAAATGTTATGTGGTATACTCAGCGTTTAAAAGAATGGAAGGTTTTTATGTGCTTGTTTTGGCATAAATGGATTAATGAAGGAACTACAAATCGAGAATGGACCTTCAGAACGGCGCCTTTTTATTGATTCATCTAAATATAGCTTAAAAACAATATTACTCCACAATAGAAATAAGAAACCATCTACACCACTTACTTATTCAGCTTCGATGAAGGAAACGTATGTTAACATGGAAAATATTATAAACTAGAAAATTTTTCGTCATGGTATGACGGATGCAAATTGCCTCTTCATTCGAGATATTTCCCGTGAAATTTGGAGTGTTTAAATAGATATATATGCGAGAGAAATGTTTAACATTGATTGAAAACAAATAAATTAAACATATGTTTTATGACAGGAAATATTGTTTTTATTTACATATTTCTTTATTCAAAAAACCTCTTGGTAAACAGCATTCCGTGTGAAGTATTTTCCGTTGTTTAACAATTTTATTATAATTCAATAACCATGAAATTCTCAGTTTGTGAAACGTAGGTCAAAAGTTAAAATTTCAAAGGAATTCTTTTTCGAAATTCTAATCAAAACAAAGCACTTTTCAGCTTGTCAAATGTTGCCAAAAATATTATCAAATTATATCATCACTGCAATAGATAATCAGATGCATCGTGGCGTCCAAACTATATCACGCGCATGATATACCACTGACGTAATTTACTGCTTTCTATTAAAAAACGGAAATTAATTTGAAATATATGATTAGTGCGATTTAAAATTTCTCTGGAACTATTGATCACGGCGAGATAAATTTTATATTAATCGATAGAAAATTTTATTTCACTATTTTAGAGCTATTAAATTTGAAATTAGAACGATAATTACTCTTTTAAATTTAAAATTACTGAAAATTACGTTCTCTAACAACGAAATAATGCTGTTTAACGTCTCGGAGTGCTATGGCGCCAGTTTTATGGTTGGTGACGTCAGAGCGTTACCGAAAGACAGGTCATAGCTATATTAATGTTAGAACATACTTGTCTTCAGGGTGGATTTATATAGTATTGTTGTTTTTATGTCTGTCAGATAATAGAGCAACAGAACAGCATTTTGTAAAAAAAAGAATGATCAAGCAGCACATCTTTTCTGCTTGCAACTAGTGATGTAAAGTCTACCCCTCTTGTTAAGCCGTAAAATATTCTTCTTCCTCCACTTAACATTAAATTAAATTTGATTAAAAATCTTGCGAAGGCCAAAGGAAAAAGGAGTGGAGAATTTAAAAAATTAAGAGGCTGAATCCAAAAAATTAATGTTGAATCCCGGAATAATAAAAGTTGAATCTATTAACATTAAATTTAAATTCGTTTCTTTTGTCGTATATGCTTGATTTTAATTCGTTTTGACAATCAATATCTAAATCAAGAAATGTAGCTATAATATTATTTTCACTAGATTTTGTTAATTTTAGCGACTCGGGATAAATACTCCCACAAATTGTAGAAAAATATTTAAAATTAAAAATTATGATCTCATCAACATATCTAAAAACATATGTTAACTTAGAGCAGTATTTTTTCCGTAATAATGTAGAAATAGATTTGCAGTTAAAGAAGAAAAATTAGATCCCTGAAGAATTCCTTTAATCTGAAGGAAAATATTTTCTCCATTTGAGATAAAATTATTGAAAATTCATAGATTAATTATGTCTAGCCAAAATGCCTCTGTGTATTTCAATAAGTTTTTTAAATCGTAATAATATTGCATTAAAACCTCTTTTAATTTATTAAGTGGGATGCTGGTAAACAGGTCCTGAAAGCCATATGTCTCTATATGAGTTATTTCATTGTTCTTAGTAATCTCAATTACTTTAATATTAATTTTAATAATCTACGTAAAATTGTCTTTTTTTACAAAATTCAAAATGATATTTAGGTATTTAGAGAATATTTCTCCTAACTATTAACCGCTACTGAAAGTATTAATTGTGTTCTCGCGACGCTAGCCGTTGACCTTCAAAAGTATTGCGTCAGCACTTTTGAACGTGCTTGCATCAAGATTCCATGTGTTTTTGGGGTGAATTTTGAGAATTTTTTCTTCATTTTTGTTTTACACTTGTGATTTCCTTTCAATATTTGATTTTTCTGACACTGTTTATGTTGTTTTTCTTTCCATACACATGAATTTTTTTCTTTGTTTTTTTTGGTATTCCAGGAAAGTAAACTTTGTTAGGCTTAAGTTTGGGTAGAAAACATCGAAAAATAATTTTTCCCACGCTCGTATGGGGTTTCCCCGTTGAAAAAGCAACCTATACGTTAGCGTTCTGTTTACTATTTGATTGTTTTCTCTTTTTCTAAAATAGTTTTGTATATATTTTTCTTTTCTTAATATATCACTGCGCGGATGTACTGTTGCATTGGCGCGTTCACTGGTTTATTTTGAAGCATTTTCCTTTTCTAATTTGCTTTACCATAGTGTAACTGTTTTCTTCCTCCTATTTTGAATTAGTTTTTCTCTGGTTCAGCTATTAATTTTTGTACTTTTTCGCTCTGGTTCATTTTGTAAGTCTTCGATCTTTGTGATAATGTTTGACTGTTTTCTATTTATATATATATAAAAGAAACAATCATAACTGATGTGTAAAAGCGACATAATCAAAATAAACATTCATAATTCACCAAACGTAATAAAGCAAAGAAAAATCTATCAGAAGAAAATGCCAAATGAATGAATACTTATAGAGAAAAAATGTAAGTATAAACAAAAGGGGAAAATAATATAGAACACAAACGCAACGAATGCGCAATAATGGTGTATTGTGAAAAAATATGGATGTCAAATTTAAATGGATAAACATAGAATGTAGTTTATCGGTAAAAGCGTCTAGATGCTCATTCGTTTAAGTGAAATCTATACGAACCGCTAAAAAATTAGAAAAATCATAACACTTTCTTCGAACAGTGTTAGCTAATAAAACTAAAAACACTACTTTCACCCTGAGCGTTATGACAGACCAAGAATTTGAATTCGGATGAAAGAACAAACATTAAAAAATTTTTACTTACCCAAAACTGAAGGATGTTGCCAATGGAAGAAAGGACCGAAAGCGCCGTGTTGGGGACCGGATATTTACAAATTTCAAGTTAATATCTTAAATTAATTCAAGTCAATTTCTTTAAAAAATCAACGTAAATAAATATATATTTTGGAACTCAAATATCGCCAAACTACGGAGATAAATGCAACACTCACACCTCTGAATTCAAAGGAAGAAAGGGTTGCTTTTCCTGTCTCGATTCATTGCTCGTCTGTGAAAGGTGGGCGAATTTTGATGCTTTCGAGGGCTACTCACTTTGCAGTTTAAAACTATATCTCTCTTACTTTTATCTATCTTCTTTTCACGTTTTTGTTACCTCTTCAATTTTCGTTGATCATTTAAATCTCAATAAGCAAGTTAGAATAAAACAAAAATAAATGTTTAAAAAATAATTTCACAGAGTGCTGCAACTATGCGGTCCTAATGGACAAGCCGCCTGTAGCTTATTTATTTTTGCAATGTAAATAATCATCAAACACATAAAATACTCGTTCGCTCTACCACTCATAAATTTAGCTAAAATGATGTGGAGTTCTCGAAACAAGTGCAGGATGAAGCTCAAGTTCAACACTACAAACGTCGCTGCAACGGGATTGGTAGGATTGACGCAATTACGTTCTAATTTAAAAATTTGGTTACTTTTTGGACTAAACTTGTATTTCCTGTAATAATTTTACTTTTCTTTTTTATGTTATTTTTCTGAAAGCACTCAGATGTTTAGTATTTCCTCTATTAATGTATTTTTATTGATTTAGTACTTTAATTTTGTATTATTCTTTTTTGCTCTCTTTTCAGAAGACAAATCTCAAAAGAATCATGAAATTTTAGGTAATGCTATCCTATATTAATGCATTTTTATTGATTTAGTATATTAATTTAGAATTATTCTTTTCTTCTCTCTTTTCAGAAGACAAATCTCAAAACGATTATGAAATTTTAGGTAATTTTTTCCTATATTATTGTATTTTTCATTGATTTACACAAATATTTATTTACTGTTATAAAAAATTCTAAATGTGTATCATTGTTTTTATATTTCCAAAATCCATCATCAAATAAACAGCCGAACGTCTAAATATCGAATTTGAAGATTCATGGGAAAAAACAATGCATAGAAGTTTCGATATACAGAAATGCGTATTGCAAATATTTCATCATTTTCTTACTGAAAACAATTATGCTTAATTAATTTTTAGGGTTAAAGAAGACTTAAAAATTGCGCTACCAAAAAAATCATTTTTAAAAAAATGTACAAATATATATGTAATATGAAATATGTTTACAATATAAAAACATGTGTTCTAATATTAAAAAAAAGAAAAAAATAATTTTTATTTGTTTCTGGTCATAATTTTCATCCCACTTTCTACGTTTTTCATTAAGCTGAACTTCTCTTTCACACTTAAAGATTTCCACCAGGGTGCTAAATTTACTATAAGAAATACATATAAACCTAAACTGAATTTAAAATAAAAATCCCACATGAAGTTAGGAAAGGGATTCGTAACACAGAAGCTAAAAATAACATATGACTATAGTATTTTTGCGGAGACAAACGTCCGGGATTCCGTGAATTTCTATTGCGGAAAGAATAGGTGAAAAAGTTTTTTTCCTTATTTAATTTATATTTTCCCCTTACAAACGATATTCATGCGCGCCTTTTGACTGCTGAAGGTACACATAACATTTTCTGAGAAAATGTTTTATCGTTTTATCGAAATTTTATTCTATGCACAGAAACAGATTTTCTTACGAAAATTCAAGGTTACTGAGAAAATTGTCATTTAACGAGATTTTCTATTTTTGGAAGTTCGATATATAAGAGTTTCCTTGTATTTTTGTATAAAATGAAGAATCATTAAATTTGAATTATTTCACAGTTATCGTTGTTGGATCCGTGTTTGCCATAATAATCCTCATCTTAGTTGGTGTGAAAATACTCTTTATTTCAAGAAAAAAGTAAGTTGCTTTAATTTTTCTAAATCCTGCAGGGAAAACCATTTGCTTTGGTGATATTGCTGTAAAAGTCAATTTAAATAATTCACTTAAACCTATAACGATTTTAACATGATAATTATTTTATGAATTATCAGGACACATTCTGTTAATTGCGTTACGCACAGAAATAAACTCTCTACAGCGCGCACTGTTCGACCTAAAGCTACCAAATTTGACACGCATTTATTTCTGGGCTCATAAAGAAAGGGCCTTTTCAAAATTTTAACTATATTTGGATTAATTAAACATTAATCTATATTTTAGGGTTTTACATCGATAACTTCGGAGCATATTATTGAGCAAAATTTTCACTTCATTAAAATTCCAAAAAAATGCGTCAATTGAAACCAATTTTCTTTCCGTGTAATTTTTTCTTTAATTTGCATAAAATTTTCCGAATTAATTTGAGACACAATTTGTAACATCGCTTTTTATTGTTCTAATGTTATTCTAACCAATCTTATTGTTTTATCAGATCTTTCACTCGCATGCTATTGCGAATATTGAAGTTATGATTAAAGAAATGCTGTCTTTGGAAAATAATTCCAAAGCAGAAATTTCACTTTCGTTTATATTAACGTTTTAATACTTTTAGAGTGGTATTCGTTATGAAAATAAATGATGTAAAAACCCTTACGCTCATAATGCAGCGTCTGATGCAATCAGGCGAGATGAAAACAAGATAGATGAATCAAGATCATCTTATTACGATGTATCAAACTAGAGGTTCAAATCTGAAAATTTTTTATTTGTTTGTTTCTTTCCCTTAATTTTATCCAATGGTTACCTACAGCCGCCCAACCAGTTTTTCGTCCTGTTAATACTAATAATGTAATTGTAAGATGTTTTGTAGATTTTTATACAGGGTCATTTTTTTTAAACTGACACAACTCAGAGCCATCTGTAGCTCGATAAATCCGTTGAAATGCTACGATATTTAGTAAGGGTACTAATGATGACATGGGAAAGAAGTTTCCTTAAAAAATTAGTTCCGAAAGACACCGATAGGGAAAACTGTTCCTCTGTTGTAGTCTACGCAACTGAGAACTAGCGAATAAATAGCAAAGAAGAAATTTCAGTGCAATTCCGCTTTAATGCAACAAATGAACTGTCTCAAAGGGTTACAGAGATTATATATTAGTGCACCATAGCAATTTATTCAATAAAGGCACTTCCTCGGCGAAGGCATAGACTTCTTTGAATACGCCACTCCTTCTCGTGGAACATACATTGCATCCTGAACACAACATTCACGACGATCGAACGTAACATGTTACCCACCGTGCTCAGCACAGCCGTGTTTTGGTGCCGTTTAAGGTCGCCACGGTCGGAATCCGACAAAGATAGACCTTGGACTTCAAAAAAAACCCACAGGAAAAAGTCACATGAGGTTCCTTCCAAGGAGAATGGACATGGAGAATGTTGTGTAGAGGATGCAATGATAATCAAGAGGAT
Source organism: Araneus ventricosus (assembly GCA_013235015.1). Classification (NCBI taxonomy): domain Eukaryota; kingdom Metazoa; phylum Arthropoda; class Arachnida; order Araneae; family Araneidae; genus Araneus; species Araneus ventricosus. The sequence continues at coordinate 21,946 of BGPR01014620.1, forward strand.
TAACAAGAAGGGTGATCTCATTGAAGAAGGTCTGCCCCCTCAGAAGAAATGCTTTAATTGAATAAAGTGCTATGGTGCACTGAAATATCAACTCTGTAACATTTTGGAACAGTTAATTTGATGCATTAAAGCGTTCAGGCCGTAAAATTCCCTTCTTTGTTATTTATTTTTCTAATTCTCAGTTGTGCAGAATACAACAGAGCCACATTTTTTCATTCGGCGACTTTCGAAACTAATTTTTTTTCACGGAATATTTTTCCCCATATCGTCATTATTCCCCCTACCAAATTTGGTGGCAATTCAGATGATAGATCCAGCTAAAGATGGCTCTGAGTTGTGTCAGTTTAAAAACAATCACCCATAATAATGGTATTAATTTTTATCATTGTAAAAATTACAGTATCTGTAATATCATTTTGTCAATTTATTTTATGGAAGTGTCATTTTGTACATTAAAACTTAGTTGAGAATGACACTGAGAGCAATGATGAATTTATGCATTAACATAATTTCATTCGAGAAACAATAGGAGTTAATATTTTAAATGTTATTCTTATAGTTTCCATTATTTTCCCCAGTGCCCGTTTTCAGAAAAATAATTAATACATTTTGAATTTTATGTTTTGGTTTATTTATGAATTAATTCTAAAAGTGGACAATCTCACTTATGAAGATAAGAAAGGCATTTTTCCCTATGATACTTATAGACAAATTCTTTAAAAAGGTATAGAAATTTATTAATTTTACGATTTAATATTTATATCACCCTATGATAATGAAATATCTCCAGGTAAGTTCAAAAAATCCTAATGTATTTAAAAGATAATATTTATTATTGTTTCTTTCTTATTATTTTTTAAAGAATGTTGTATATAATTAAATAAAACAAGTGTAATAATTAAATGCGTATGTTTTCGTTCCAGAAGCTGACGATTATTTATTGAAAAATTTTGAATAATGTAAATGTTTTTTTACTTATTTTTAGACCTATAGGATTATCTGTCACATTCAAACATGATGGAAATAATAGCCACTCTACACCTCCTTCCATTGGTGGACACAGCACAACAAGTCTATCTGAAGCAGAAAACTCTACTGTATATTTTATGAAGCAATAAAAAACAATAGGAAACCCCCAAGGGTTATCCTGTTCATTTCTCAAATCCCCGAATTAGAAGTTAGGCTCATCTCCAAAATTTCCGAAATTAGAAAGAGGGTATTCGAAATCAGTTGACGATCGTTCACTTTATGACACAGCCACTACTAACCGACTCCCCATAGACAGCATTTGGAAAACTCTCCAAATCATCCTCACTTTACAATTACATGAAATGACCTCACTGATATTTTCTAGGAGTTCCTCAAAAGATAAACAGAGGTGAATCACAAATTTCCGATGAAAAAGTTTTTTTCAGTATGTAATTTTGAACAATATTTGGAAGGTTCTAAATTAAAGTTAAAGAAGTCCTTGATATTCATATCTGACAGATCAAAGATTTCAAGTTTATCAGCTTTATTTAAAGTAACAGTGGAATTCTAATAGTTCTTGCTGCCTGTTGGATACAAATTGAACTTGAATCATTATTACACTGAAAATGTAACATTTCCACAGTGGCGAATCCAGGGGGCGCTATCGGGCTGCCGCCCCCCCCCCCCCAGAACTAAACCAGAATTCTTGATTTTATTTAAAATCACTACAACTGTTTGTTCTTAATTTCCCTTTTTCTAAAAAATAATAAAAATGTGACAACATTGCTTTCTGGCTTGACAGGCTCGAAAATGTCCCTATTTTTCTAGTCATTCCACTTGTACTTTTAGCGTTGATGCAGTCGAAAACATTTTTTGTCTAGTTATTTCATTGTATTTTGTATTAGCTTATCGAAAGTGTTGTACTGTTCTTTATGATTCTTATTGTCGGGTTAATAAAATCTGTAAAGTTAAAGTGTTTTGGTTTGCATAAGCCATGAGGTTTGACATTCGTCACGACGATTCAAAATTTTTATGACCTCAGCCCCAGACCGATTTGAATTCACTGCATTTCTGCAACGTGCATTTTCATTGCAATTGCCATTTCTCCATAACTGCCCATTTCCACACTACTGCATGGCAGGTGATGGCATCTAGCAAAAAAGGAGCATGGTTTACTTTTACAAAAACCCTCCGTATATCTGCATACAGTTTTGTATGATTAATAATAAAGGATTTTTATGATCGTTAAAGTTAATGTTTATTTTTGTTTTAAGTGTACAATGGAATGGTTCTTATTCTGGATTATTGCTCTGAAATTTTCATAATTTTATTCTACCATTACTTTATTTTCTCGTATACGAACTATACAAAGAAAAAGTTCTGTAACGGACAAAAAATTCGTCCTCGAGAATTTTTGGCTCTATACGTTTCAAACCTCCCTGACAACGAAAAAAGAAACTTTGGAATTATATCTACCGGCCAGTCTATCCGTGATGAGTTAGACGCGTGAAATTTAGAATGTGATCTTCATATCAAGACAATAGTTTTGTATCAAATTTTGGGCGAAGTCAGTTTTCGGAAAGTGTCTGTCCGCTTGTTCGTGTGCATGCGAATAAGATGACTAAAGAAGCAAAAGGTCTTGCTGGATGAAATTTAGTACATAGTTTTATCATCAGAATTGTAGGTGTGTATAAAATTTTGGACAAAATCTGACAACGGAATGGCCGTTTGTCGGTGTATCTATATTCGTATATGGGAATGCGATAATTAAAAAACGCAGACAGATAAATTAAAATTTGATACAATAGACGCCGCTTAATGTGATCGCGGTTAATATTATCAGCCTCTTTGCATTATCAAAAACCTCTGGTTTCGAAATGACGTATTCAAATGTACACAAGAATATTCGTTTGGTTTGATTACTACATCGTTTAATGTTATTACTTTTGAAGTAGAGAATTGACCGGTCCTTCATTTTCAACCGGCGTTAACGATTAACGTTCGTGGAATTTCTCGCTCCACTTGCAAGGAAACATCTGAGAGTGGATCTCTTAACAAGTTCTTGGTGTCGGATATCGGCTGACATGATCAGAAACTGCTTTGCCCACGGGAAAGTGTGGAACACTAGAAGAAAAACTTCTGTGGAACATTAGATGAAAAACAACAAAAACAGGAAAAACGATTGACGTTCATGGAAACATCTGGGAGTGAATCTCTTAACA
>BGPR01014620.1:25146-38770 GCA_013235015.1 Araneus ventricosus
GGGAGTGAATCTCTTAACAAATTCTTGGTATCGGATATCGGCTGACACGATCAGAAACTGCTTTGCCCACGGGAAAGTGTGGAACATTAGATGAAAAACTTCTGTGTATCATTAGATGAAAAACTTCCAATTGTCATTAAACCCCCTGAAGGTGTGCTAAAGGACGAATATGAAGAGTGAATGCCATTCCAGTAAGTGCCACACTGACATACTTGGAAAATTAACCAAGCTGTTTGTGAGCAAGACCAAGTAATAAACGTTGATGATTCAGACGGGAATGAATGTGCCTCCTCCACCGTGAGAAATTCCTCCACCGAACGCCGAAATGAGTCACTTGATATTTTGAAATGCGGCGTGCAGCATCGGCAAAACAATACGAGTATGAACAATATAAAAAAATGAACTGTTAAGGAATAACTGTCAACAAGCAACAATTAATAATCTTTTAATTGTTATTTTTGAAATAAATTATAAATAGCTCTGATGTAAGAGTGTTTTATTTTCTCGTATACGAAGAGAAATTATATTAATTGTCAAAAAATTCGAACTCGAGATTTTGACGAATCTCCACGTTTTAAACCAATCTGAGTCCGAAAAACACAATTTTGGAATTGTGTCTGGTTGTCTGTGAACACGATAAATCAAAAATAGTTATAGCTACAGGGAAGAAATTTGGAATGTTATCTTTACACATAATTTGTAGGTTTCTATCAAATTTTTGAAAGATTCCGTTCATGAAAGTCTGTCTGTCCGTGTTCATGTGAACACAATAACTCAAAAGCTTAAATAGCTAGATGGGTAAAATTTGGTACATAGTTTTATCATCAGAAAGGTAGGCCAGTAACAAATTTTGGACGAAATCCGTCAAAGGGTTGACTGCCTGTCGATCTGTATAATCGTTTACTTGTGAACATGAGAACTCCTAAACGCTATGACTTAGATAAATAAAAATTGGTGTGAGATCTGTTGAGAATTATTGTAGCTCTGTGCCCAATTTCAGTTTCAATCTATTGAAAAAAGGCGTTAAAATTGCATATTTGGTTTTCTTAGACATACTATAACGCAAAAGTGTCGCTACCTTAGAACGTTCTACTGTCGTTTTGTTTATTTTTTTCTCCACTGTATTAGGGAGTATACGAGAAAATTTAGGAGAGACCACTCCTGTTGATTTTTTTTCTTCTCTCTTAAAGTGATAAAGAGTATAGCTGTTTTTACAGAATTTGGCTATTGTTATCAATCGGTTAATGTTATCCCGAGTAATCGCATTAAGAGGCAGCTACTGTATGTGGTCTTATCATTAAAAGTGTAAATCTGTGCGAAATTTCGACTCAATCAATCGAAAGAAAGGCCTCCATAGGGCATATTAGATTTCTTCCTATCCCTTAGAAACACAAAACGCGCCATATTTCATCAGTGTGCACGAGGAGTAGAGGAGCGAACACTCCCGCTGATTGCAAATGTTTTCTTTGTTAAAAGAATATATTATGGCGCCTAAGAAGAGCGATATGTTAAGAACCCTATTTCCCATAGAAATGAGTTTAGTTATAAGAGAGAATCGTCGAATTCGGACCACATGGACATTATTTACCCTCTAAGTGTTTGAGCCGTATTTTTGCGTTTTTATGTTCAATTCAAAAGCAGATAATTCATGGTCATATGTATAATTTCTTGAACTACCGTGGTTAAAACATTCTTAAGATTTCAGAGACTTCATTAAATACAATAGAGATCCAATTATTTAATTTAAAAGCTAATTTTTAGGTTTCAAACTTATTAGATCAAAATAACCTACCGCTTAGAGGTTTGATGTACAGTACAGTGATGGAGAATGAATTTTGATGAAAAACAAGTGGTAGAATTTTTTTATTCTTTATTGATCTTTAGAATGATATATTCAAATTTTTATTGTATACACTCTAAATAAGGAAGCAAGCAGCTTACATAAATCAGTCATCTGTCCAATCAAAGAAACCGCTTGCCTAAATTGGACCACTACTTGCCCGGATTGGAATATTATTATTCCTTCTAGCGTTGACGAGAACAGAGTTTCTTTATCAAAATGAAGTTTATGAAGATTTTAACTTCTTTCGTTTCATTTCTTTGTTAATAATCGAGTTACTTTATCGTAAAGATATCGTATGAATATTGTAGAACATGTTGTGCTAATAGGGTTTTCGCACAGGCGCTAGCTTTGTTTCTAGAGACTCTGAGGGGGCCTGAAATAGGGTTGACGAATATTTGACGAACTGTTATTTTTGAAGCAATATCAGAAGATCATAAATACTAATGCTGAATACTACTGTCAAAAAGAGTGATTGAATCATTTGTTATTAAATGTACGCAGTGTTTTAATTTTTTAAAATTTCATTTTTAATATACTTTTTTAGTTTATAGTTCTATAAATTGTCAACAGATGGCACCATGAAGAGTTACTGTTCGCTAGAACGTGAAACTACAAATACCAACTACCCTTTCCGTCATAACGCATTCTCTGTGATTCACACTTTCCTCCCCCCAATCACATTTCCCCCCGATCGGAGTTTCGAACCTCTTTCGGTGAATCACCCCTCGTGTTGCTATATGCGTTTTCGAATGATTACAGCGCTTCTGTAATGCTCGTGACTGAAGATCGCTGATACAGCTGAACTTATTTGGTGCATGTTGTTTAACTGTAACATGTACCCCCATGTCACCCCAATTTATATCATGATACGTGTGGGTGGTATAATACAGTTGTACAGAATTTTTAAATATAATATAAGTAACCTGAAATCTGGGCTTTCCTGTGGCACGGACATTACACAAATATCTCCAAGGTTTCTGTTGCAAATAAAAAATTACAATTTAAAATAAAAATTACTAACCGACACAAAATAAACACGACCACAATAATTATCTCTGATATTGACTCCTATGTTCGGTGAGAAAGACATACGAATGAGGACTACCATCTGACGTGTGAAAAGTGAGTTTTTATCGGTGGTTAATTTTTAATTCGAATATAACAACTTGCCCCGTGTAACAGCTAACCTCTTTCTCCCCGATATGTATAAAACACAAACAATAATGCAGCAGGAAAAACAAATACAATCAGTAAAACAGCATGAAAAAGACATCAAAAATCCTTTCCTAATAACGGAAACAAAGAAGTTACATTTTCACAGTTTAAAAATTACATGATTCTTTACATAAGGCAATTCATTCAAAAGCGGAAATTACGGAATAACACTTACACTAACATTTTGAATGCGCCATTGCAATAGTAAAACCGTGCAGGAAACATCGGAAACTTTTCCGCGTTCGTTCAGGATTTCTCTACAGAAGACGCTTCCTGAACGTCTGTCGCTTTGTTTCGATATTATGTTTTTCTAAACAAATAGTGTTTTATGTTGTATAGTTACAAATAACAACAAAAATTAATAAATTTTCAATCAAGAGGCGAGTTTGTGTTCTAGGAACTATGATCGACGAAGAACTGCACAAATTTTCCCGTAGTGGTCTCATGAGAACCATTGCAATTTGTAGTATTCCTGTAAGTAATATACTTAAGATTACGGTCCTTCTTGAGTATTGTTCAATATTGTTGACGCGGAATTCAGATTTCATGAATATTCACAATATTGCAAAAATTTTTTTTACAATATTGTTTGCCCACTGGTAGTGTAAGGATTATTATTTATTTTATTCCGTTTCAAGATGGTGGCCGCTTTGATGGTTTCAATATTTGGAGGCGGTAGCGAGTTTGGTGTCACTAAAACATTTGAGATATTTTGATAATGGCGAGGTATTTAATTTTAATTTTTAGCACTGATAAAAGCAAACATTAAATTGTAATTTTGTGAATTCTGATAAAAACAAATGTTATGTAAATAATTCGCATTCGAAAAAATTGACTAAAATTGACCTTAAGAGTGCAATAAAAAAGCAGATCATAGAAAGGAAGGGTTTTTTGACGTGAGCTCTTCTGTTCACAGAATTACAAGTTTCTTAATAATCTTCAAGTCATCAGAAATTTTCTGTGAAACCATCAAAGACACTGTTCAGAATAAAGTGAAATTTTGTTTATCTGGTTTAAGTCCAGTTAAAGGTAATTTCGCACCTCCCAAATATTTTTTGCTTATTGATTATGTTGCGAAGCTGCTGATAAGATTCTTCAGAAAGAGCGTGAGTTCTTTATTTACTCCCAGTATGAAGTGTAAAGGAGACAGACTCTTTTCCTAATTTTGAAAATTATTTCTTATATACATAGTAATATTTTTTATAAAAATGAATTCCATCCCTAAAATCCCCCTTCCATTTTTCAGGGTGACTATTTTTCTATTTTTGGAAAATATTTCTTTCAAAAATAGTGCTTTTTCATACTAATGATAGAGACTTTTTTTATCAAAATGTAAGCCTTCTGAAAAATATTTTTCAGAAATTATTATCATATTTTTGAAAATGATTTTTTTCATAAATGGTATTATGTTTTATAAAAATGTAATCCTTCCCAAAAATATTTGGACACATTTAGAGATTCTGTAATTTTGTGTCATTTCCATTCAAAATAAAAATAAAAAATATTCGACATGATTAGCTCACTGACTGCGTATCCCGCGATTCCCACGGGTTGCAGGCCAGTCTATTTTCTGCTCCATCCTTCAATTTTCACATGCTAATGCGCTTACTTGTTCCTTTTAGAGCGTTGGATCATATTATACTAGTAACGCTTTGCATATAAATACCTGTCTTGAATCAAAGGTATTTGAACACGTTTCCAAACGATGCATATAAATAAAGATTTTAAAAAATTATACAGTCAGAGGGTTAATTTTAAAAAATGATGTTATGATTCTTCTACGATGAATTTATGTAGAGCTTCATAGAAATCTGGTGTATTTAGATTTTTTGTAATTCGTTTTACTGTCTAAAATACATGGACATAATTTTCAAAAGTTTTGTGATAGTTAGAAATAACAGAAAGAAAGTCCATTAATGAACAACATTTTTTCCCATCAAATATTGATATCGGCTTCAAATTGGATTTTGAAATAATTATTACAGAGTTTGTCTTTTCTTTATCATCCAGCCTCTGTACATTAATGACTACGTGGGTTGTACGATAAGTCTGTGCAAAAAGTAAGAAAACATAATTTTGTCGGTATGAATAACATATATTTTTCAAATAAGCCTCCTTTGAGGTCCATAACTTTAGTCGAATGATGCTTGAGATTTTTACTGAACCTATGTAATACGATTTTTTTAACCCACATCGATCAGCCTACCCAAACGAGTATAAGACCTACAATGGTAGGTGGGGAGAAAACAAGTTATATTTATATTTACTCACAATGCCCTGAAAAGGGACAATGAATTAAAACAGATTGAGTGATAAAGCAAGGTCCGAAGAATTTGATAAATTAAATCGTTCTGTTTTGCATCCACAACAGCCTAAATGTGAGTTGGAGCATTTTCGTGGTGAAAAAGAATTTTCTTTTTCGCTATGTGAAATCATTTTTCCTTTATTTCATTATTTAAATGTAGCAACTGTTAATAATGGATGTTTATTATAAACTTTAAAGCTAGTACTGGTGCCAAATGTTAAAATTTAGATTTATTCTTCAATTATCAAGCGAATACTGAGTACTGAAAATATGAAACACAAACAATAATACAATTTGCTGTACCTACCTTTCTGGCACCTGAAGAATTTAATTGGCCGCTAAATTAAGAAGTTGAAAATATAAATAATACCATTGCGTTGTAGAAAAAATAAGAGAAATTAAAACAGAATTAAAATTTTAAATTTAAAACTTTTTTATTTAACAATTTTTTATTTTAGAAATTTACTGCCAACAACATTTTAAGTTAAGAAAATAGAAATAGCAAAATTTTACTGATGCACAACTCAACAGAAACATTTTTTGTAATCAAACAATGATAAAAACAGATTACATATATATGTACATATATTTTTGGCAAAATCTTAATCAATTTAGCAAATATAAAAGTTATACAATGGCCATTATGAATTGAATCTGCACTGAATGAGGGTTAAACCAGACTTGCAATCATGTACCTTGGAATGTACTGAAATTATTCGATATTTGAACTTAATGTTCGTTGACACAAAAGATTTCCTGCATCAGTCGAAGCAACACACCTCAAGGTGGAAGCATGGTTAGCAAAGAAGCAAGGTGGTTAGCATGGAAAACTAAGTTTACTCAGATTTACTGTAGCCTTGTAAACTCATTCTAGCACATATACTTGTAGCACAAATTTTCACAAGAGGCATCACACGTTCTTAAACAACGGAAATTGTAAAGATGAATACACACGAAAAGTAAACTTAGAAGCATAACACAGGCGATTCGAAAAGAATATTTTTCTGGAACACTGTTGAGAAATGGTATTCTTTCATTCCTATGCCATCATGTTGCAGAACTTAATACACAGGAAAGCAATCGCTGCTATTCACTTTTCAAAAGGCACAATATATCTAAAGCCCACATACGGAAAGCAAAGTTGCAATATGTGCAGAAGCAAGTTCAGCTCCAGATCAGAATGTATTCGATTTGCGCAATTGAGAAATCAACGGTTTTCTGTCTTGCATACTGTCATGGACAAATCATACTGAAAACGAGCCATTTATTTCTTTTTCCAACGGAAAAATACTGCAGGGACAAGCTTCCTGAAGTCCCAAAGCCTCCAGGAGCCCGCAGGTGCAACCACCTACTTCACGTTTAGTCAAGCCTAAAAAAAAAAATTCATATCAGACAAAGGAATCTTCCAGAGAGGTGACACTAAAGCCCTTTTACACAAAAATCCATACACGGAACAAGATGGCGAGCAAATAGTTCCGTTAAATTAATTTGATTTATAATTTAATGAACTTGAAACATTAAATGAAAAGACATAAAAGTTAAGGCAATTAATATTTAAGTTGATTACTAAGAAAATAATTAAGAAAAATTTAGATACTCAATATAACTGTAAAAAATTACCGTTTAAATTTCAAAAGTTGCCAAAGATGCCACAAGATACAAAAGAAACTTTGGTGGCGAAGATTTAAATAATTAAAAATACTGATAAAACCGAAAAATGATGTAGTTGCATTTTTTGCAATCTAACAGCAACAAAGAAACATAATACTTTCTGATGAATTTTTTGTCCTTTCCCAAAGTCTTAAAAAGTTATGCCACGAGAATCTCAGACGACTGTGGTCATAATCTTTCCAGGTGAAGGAACGTTTTCGCTTTTCTGGGTGCAGAATTCCCACTTGCAAATCGATTTTTTGATTGCTACTTTGTCCTAGACTGAAAGTTAGGAATTCAAATTTCATCGACAATTACAAAATGACACAAAAAATTTTCTCGATTCCATTGAAACAACTTCAGACTTTCCTGACAACGCCACGTTGATCCAGAATAGAATAAGCAATCGCGGCATCCATCTTGTGAAGAGAATTCTCATGTATAAGTGTTCAAGCAAAATATTATGCAAACGGTCACATAAAACACCCAAACTCTTAGAAATTTCACGCATTCGCACTATTCTGCAATCAAACAATAGAACATGGATTTTTTTTAATAATCTCTTGAGCGGTAACCTCATCAGAGCATTCTAAGTGTGCAGCATTACATGTGTTCAAATGGCTGCTTCGAAAGCTACCAAATTACTTATAAACTGTTCTAATTGAAGGCGCAGGATCATCAAATTGTTTATCCAGCTTAACTTTGACTTCCTGAGTATTTTCCTTTCAGAAAAAAATAGTGTTTCATCACTATACAAAATTTTTTCTCGTCCATCTTTCAGAAAGCACGATACAGAATAGATACAAATAAATTTCAAACTCAACCTAATATTTATATAACTGAATGAAACTTTCTCTGATAATCTTCAATAGTCAGCGGTAACTAAACATAATCTCGATTCGGTCTAGTGACTTATACATTTGACTTTGCACGAACTTGTTGAATAACCCTCGTACGAACTAGTAACTTCATTTTGCTCTCTTTATAACCCTTTTTGTCTAAGTTGTGATGTTATATAAACCATATAAAATAATTATCTATGAAGTTTTGAGTTTTGTGCGATAGAAATTGTTAATTTTTAATTCAAATTTACCGGTAATTAAAATTTCCTCAATTTCTCCTTGAATTTCTTATTAACATATTGTTAAAATATTGTCTATGATTTTAATTTATTTTGGTTAGTTTGAAAATAAAACAAAAAACTGTATAAACCAATTTCATTTCTGAATTTTTTTCGTTAGTTGAATACGAGCATAACTTATGTCCACAGTGACTGTAAATGGATAATTTTTAGGGCCTGTGGCAACATGGTTACAGTAATCCCTAGAAAGGGAAGAAACAAAACTGTCATCCCCACCCCGAGGAAATTTCTTGCCAGACTGCTACTGACTCTATCCCCTGGAAGGTGTAGATAATTATCGTCTTTTGTCTATGCGATAAACGTTTTTGATACATTTGTGTCATAGTGGTGTATTTGTGTGTGTGTTTCTCAATAAACCATAACCAGACATATTGGACATCTTCTTTGATTATGAAATAGAATCGACTACAGGGCACTTTATTCATTCGAGGGTTTTAGGGAAATACAATGTATTCGATCAAAAAAATTTAAAAAATAAATCAATTTTCTAAAAGAAAAACTTGTTCTTTAATAATGCATCGTTTATTAAAACTGTTAAATACTCAAAATATATGTTTACGGTCATGTTTAGTTTTAAAATAGTCGGTTTCTCTTGTACGCAATTTTAAATCACTTTTTCTTGAATCAAATTTTGAGATAAATCGAAATTTTATTGCTATCCTGTCAAATTTGAATTAAATAAGTTCCACTGTACTTTCCATGAACAACAAACTGAAAGTTGATGGCACATATACTAGGCATAAAGGCCAAAGGGGGTTCATAGCGCTTCATTCAATTTCTTTACAGTTTTTGTTAATATATTTGACTTAAAAACACGTGTTGTCTTATAACAAACGTGAAGAACCAGCACCTTCACGAAAATGTCCCCTTTCCTTTGAGTTTTATGTGTGCATGATTCATTCATTCTGATTACTTTTTCTGAGATTGCATTGGAATATTAAACATCTTAAATAATCAATTTTCATTATTAAATCTGCCAGTGTCTTTATTTAGTTTGCCTTTGTAACATCGAATAAAACATAAGTATTATCATTTATTTATTTTTTTACCATATATCATGGTACAAATAATTTTTTGAAATCTTTTATTTTCTATGTTCAGTTCATTTTAAGCGAGTCGAATGCCAATCATGTGTTATGATCTTTCTAATGAAATGCATTAAATCTTATTTATACAGTTAATAGTATCAGTTTTGTATTGCGAATCTTATATAGTTGTGTTATTGCATAAATGTTTGACTTTTCTGCCATGTATGATGTGTGAAATGCATTAACTCATAAATTATGAATTTTTTTCCAGTTTCGATAGGTAAGTTTCTACAACAAAACATTTTAATCTCTAAATTCCAGTAGTAAATGAAAACTATTTATATTTTAATCATTGTAGAAAATGAATAATCTTAAACTATTTTAAGTTCTTTTTCCAAAAGTTAAGGTTTCATTCATATATAGTTTAATCCCTTAATTCCTAGCGTTACGTTTTAGGGACGCTTCTAAAACTCATATTATATTTTTAGCATAAATTTTACAAAAAATAATTTTAAGTATTCACTTCTTTTGCATCCAATCAATGGCAGCAGGTATCAAGCGTTCGGATGATAATGTATCCTTTTTGTTTTCCAAGTCCGACTTGAATTTTTTTTTTTGCAATGTGAAGAAGAAAAGCGTAAGTTTGTTCAATTATTTATCAATTAAAATAGTTCAATTAAAAATAAATATATCAGTAAATACAGAGGATGTCAAAAGTTTACGCACAACAATAAGTTTAAAATAAAACTTTTAATATTCAATATTCACTTTATTTTAAATAAGTGCTAATGTATGTAAAATAACTATAGAATTGATATTATTTTTGATACAATCATATTGTAAACTTTATTTTCAACGATCGAATTTATCAAAAATACAAAAATAGGTGTGTCAAAAGTTTAAACACAAGAGACATTTATCTTTTTACAGTCGAGTGAAAATAAAATGCTAATACTTGAATATTGTTCTTTTCGATTGAAATAGGTGAGAAACATGGTTTTCCATCATGTTCTGGCTTTAGTTCAAATCAAGCATCTTTAGTGGCCGCTCTCATTTCTTCAACTGAAGTATACAACTTACCATCTTCATAAATTGAACGTGTGAGGATACCCCACTCGTTTTCTACTAGGTGAAAATCAGGAATTAGGGCTGGCCAGTACAAAACCGGCACCACGTCCCAGATAGCAATTTTAGTTTGTAGCAAAGTTGCAGCAAGTTTGATACGACAAGACCGAAAATTCATAACAAGTTTTAAACAAGTTTTCAGAAGCGACGAAGTCACCACGTGTCGAACTTGCAGCAAACTTGCCACTTTAAGTTCATTGCAAACGAGTAGAAAAAAGAGAACGTATACGAACTTTGGATTTGGACCCCGAAAATCTCGACTACCAACCTGTCTCCTTAACCACTAGACCAATGAATCCTCGCTCGGAGACGATAGCGAGATTATTATACACAAGCTACAAGTTATTTTCAATTGTATTCTTGATTTAATAATTTTTTTATAATTTTGAGAATATGATTTGAAGTCAAAGAGATAGCGATTTTTGCTAATAAATATGTTTTTCTAGTGGAATAAATTATGAAATTAGGATTCAAAAGTAATCACTTTTAAAAATATGGGACACAAAGTAAGTTATTATTTTTCAAGAAACAGTGACTGTTGTTTGGGTTTAATTTCAATTTTGTTTATGAACGTTAAAATTCAACATTAAGAAAAAGGCGATATAGTTTTCTTTCAAGTGCGAGTTCTATATTTAGTAAAAGTTAGGATTTAGAATTTTTCAAAAGTAATATTTTTTTATAAAAAGACCCAGGTAGTTTTTTCCAAATTATCATTGATTTATTGAATTAATAAAAAGAAGGACGGTCTAGGAGATGCTATTCAAAATCGGATGTTTTATAAACAGCTTCAAAGTCTCAAAACCAGATATATACAACTGCATCCAGGTCGTGGTGTGTAAGTGTGCCGTATCAACTTTGCAGCAAACTTGCTTTGCAAGTGGTTTGGTCGATTATGCTGTCTCACTTTGCAGGAATTTCGCTGCAAACTTGTCGCGTCAAGTTTGTCATGACAAGAAATATCCAAAAAATCACACTTGCTACAAATTTGCATGCTGTCTGGGGTAGGACTAAGCCGTTGTAGCGTTTGGCTTTCATAGAGCAATTCAATTGATGCAATTCGAAAAACACTAAGGAATTATTATCCTTTTAATAACTTTAGAGCACTATTCATGCAAAGAGTTCAAATTACCGTCGACGCATGTCTCTAGAAATATCCTGAAAACGTTTCGCCACATCCGACCCTCATAGTATAAACAGGAAACGCGCTTTGAAACATCAGAAAGATGCATTTTCAGGTCTTTCTGATTACCGCTTTCATAATGTGCTCTATATTCAGAGAAGTGCGACCAGATTATCTTCATGCTTGTAAAATATTCTGTGGGATTTCAAGACCGGTCTATATTACACCTGGCCGGTTGGGTGTTATTGATTCCACAGTTCTTTTGCGCAACAACCAGTGAGTATTTTCAACATTTTTTTCACATTTTCTATAGAATTTTTTTATGTAAATAAGTCTTGAAAACCCTACACAGGTAGTAAAACCTTAATACAGAGGCTGATTCCACATTTTTGAATACTTTTAGCATACTTTCCATTGCTTTGTAGGGTCGATTCAAGTGACATCAAGGCGAACTCTGACACCATCTTTGTTTCTGAGTGGATCTCACACCAAAATGAAAACTACTCTCGGCTCTGTGCACTAGCAAAACTACCGTGTTACTAAATATGCTTCCCACAAAAAAGTTACAAATTAAATTAATTATATCTAAAAAGATAAACGAATTTCTTTTATTTAATCAATATCATTCGCCAAATTATTTTAATTTGCAATCACTGGAAAATATAGCTTTTTAAAGGGTTAACTCTAAATCATTAGATTGTTAAATGGTTAAAAAAATGACGGGAGGCTGTCTTTTTCGAACAACCGCTGATGTTAAAGACGTAGGACTACTTTACTCGAGTGACTCTTTTGTTTCTCGAAGTTTCTTGGTTTCAATTCAGGTTTTCAATTTTTTTTTTGTAACTTCTGTTGTTACCCTAACATCTGTTGTTATCTCTAAAATAAGACATTATTTATGTTTTCAACATATGTAGTTATCGAGATCGTGTCACCAATTCATGCGTATTTCTGCCCAACTTTGCGACTCATTAGTCGCTAAACTACAATTCCTAGTTTCAATTTATTTATTTTTTGTAACTTCTGTTGTTACCCTTTATCTCTAAAATAAGACATTAGTTATGTTTTTAACAAATGCAGTTACCGAGATATGGATGATCTCCATACAAATTTTTGTGGTGTTTTGGCGTGTGAATCAAATTCCTTCCTGAGACCCAATGGGAGGAACGTAGTCCTACGTTAAAAAACGTTGATCAAAATTGTTTCCGAATGGGTTTGCATTTGCAGAAGCCGGCTTTGGCTCGCGCTTAAAGGTGCAATGATTTACTATTTCAACTACCTTTGTAACCAAATTTCATGCCTATAAATTTCAATAGACCACAGACACGCACATAAAAGCTTCCTTTTACAAGTATGGGTCATTTTTACCATTTCAACAGTATTATCACGCAGGATCAAAATCACATAAATGTCTTGGGGCTGAATAGAGGAAAAAATTAATCTTGCTCCTTGAGAGGAGTATCACCTACCTATAAAAGATAATCATATGTGCTCATTTATCTAAGATGCAGGATTTAATTTGAGAAAATAAAAAGTTATTTAAAACTAAAATGGATAAAATATCGCTTTAAATCCTGCTTCATATAGCAACAACGCAGGAATCGCATCGTTAATGTTAAAGATCGGAACTAAAGTGACCTAAGTGCACGTTAAATCTGTTGTCCGGCATCAAGCATTCCCAAGCTGATTTAGTATGAAAAATAGATTTTGGTCCTAAGTAGCTCTTATCTACCCTCAAAGGGGCGTAAACCCAATAAATCGACAATACAGTTCTATATGGCTCACTTGCCACCCTCCGAAATAAAGTGTAAGAATTAGCGACACAATTTCACCGCATTTTCCACAGATATCGGAAAAATATAGGAAAGAACCATGTGTGCACTATCCAAATGCAATCAATATTCTACACGCCCTTAATCGCTTCACCCACATTTTGTGTCCCGAATAACATTTCAGACGCAAATAACATGTTTGCAATGAAACTAATTAACAGACTTCTTTTCTTGCTTGCAGTCTGCCCGCTTCCAGATTTTCCAAAAGGAGGAAGATACGAACCGGAAAAAGAAGAATATGAGGTGGGGTTGACAATTAATTATACTTGCAATGGCAGATTGCCGATGTTTGTTGAAGACGTTTGGATTGGTCAACACAAGGTGGTGACCTGTCAGTCAAGTGGAGAATGGTCCGAAGGGACTCCTTT
>BGPR01014621.1:16689-38758 GCA_013235015.1 Araneus ventricosus
TTTTTTTTACTATGCCATATATTAGAATAAAGCTAATCTTGTTGACGAACAGACAGAAATAACGACACACGCACACATTCCAATCGTTACTGTCAATTGTAAAGACAGAAAAAGAGACAATTTTTGTTAAGTTATTTGTTGCATTAATCTCTCTATTTTCTTAAAGTAAGATTAAGTTACTCGGGAATATAAGAAGAATACAAAAATACATTTGATGTCTCAATCGAAATATAATCGGCGACTCAAACCGGATTACTTTCATGAAGATACTGACCGGAGCAAAGTATTAAGAAATACAGACCGATAATACGTTTAAAAAAATGTGCTCACAGAGAGAAATACATACCGAAAGGATACTGGAAGATGAACCGTTCTCTTGGGAATATAAACGGTAGGACTGAGACTTTCAGTTTCATCACAATGTATTTCATTTCAAAAGAAATAAGCATCTATTTCTATTGTATAGAGAATTTTTAGATAGCAATTTCATTGGCTTGCTTGAAAAGACCCTGAAGTTTTCGCAGTAATGTGACACGAATATTTTGGAGGGTCTTAGTTTTCTAGACACATCTGAATGATAATCAGTGAGATGCAATGGAACATAAAATTTCTGTCTAATAAAGTTAAAGAGTGGAGCAAAAATATAACGATTTATAAGGTTTATACAAAAAGCAAAACTATCAAGTATATTTTAAGTATAAGATTTTAAAACTCTTATCGGAAACCTGTAGATTCATAAAAAATGCTAGCGCTTAGAAAAACATTGAATGAAAACATCTAACAGCGCACTTCCAATGAATTTCTTTACAAGTATTCTAACTAAGCACAAAACCTGCTCTTTCATGTTTCCTTATAAAGGTAAATACAGTGAACACTTTGTACTACGATGCAGTCTATAATGGTAAACCTGCCTGTAACGGTATTTTCTTCGGTCCCGGCGGAATTCCTATTTATTGAATGTCTTTTCAACCTGATTACAACGATAATCACTTTTAAGACTTACCTGCCCATAACGATAGTTTTACCTCTTCACAAAGCTGGTAATCCCAATATCGAGTTTTTTCTAGGAAAACGACACCGTATGATCAAAGAATGTGAGATAACAGGAGAATCGGTGGGAGAGGGCAAGAAACCGTAGTGTGCTGTAGGAGGGGGAAAAGTGATTGAAATGTGCACAGAAGTTTGTTGCCTCTGACTTCTGTTGGGCGTTAACCTGTTTATTCGCAGTTAGCACTTCGGACTGACCACTTGTTCCTTGAAATTCGCTTTTGACGTGTTAACAGCGTGAGACTCGGATGCCACGACGTAAAAAGCTGAGATTTAAAGAAAAGCTACAAATAATTTCTGAAATCAATCAAGAACTAAAACAACTTGATGCTACTAAAAAATGCGGGATTTTTAATTCGATGATAGCTATTTTTTTTGAAAACAAAATAAAAAAGACATTGAAGATGTGGAAAAACTCAAGTAAATAGCAAATGGCGATGCTGACAAAATTTTCAACAAAAATTTTCATTTTGAAGTTCTTAAAAAATTTAAACATAAAGTTTTCATATAGGTATGTAAAATTGTGTATCTTATATGTTTATAAAACACAATTTTAAATCATCTATTATTGCACTTATTGATTCATCTTATAAATAATATATAAGTATATTAATAGATGCACACGTGCATAAACATTAAATGCGCCAAAACTGAAACTGTCTATAACGATAGCCTGACTATAACAATACATTTTCTAGATCCCTACAATATCGTTATATGTTTTACTGCAATAAGGTTAGAATTTGTTCGATTGTTTGTTTGTTTAAAATTCTGTTTCGGAGCTCTGCAGGAGCTAAAAATGACCGATGAAAAAGGAAATTTCGAATCTTACCTTAACGAATCTTGCTTTATTGAAATCTTGGACTGTTTAAGAGATTTTAGACCACATTATCTTCCAACCAATGTTTCTGAGTCCTCATTTTCAAACGATTATTTCATTCATAACAAAGCCAATGTTTAATTGAAACTCAAACTATGGTATGTTGATACTATAGATACTAAATTTAATTTAATTATAGCATTCGAAAAATGTATCTAAACACCTCAAATATGCCAATTATAAAAATGTCATATATATTAGTCTTTAAAGCTAATCTTTTACTACTAGGTTCGGAAATGAAAAAAAGCAGCGAGAACGTAAAAAAATGCTTAGACAATTAAGAAATATATGGCAACTAATTAAAGAAATCGGCACTGAAACGAATGTGCTCAGAAGCCAAGGAGTGATGTTTTTAAAATGAATAAAGAAAAAATTATCTCTACTAATTATAAAGGAGAATGTGTGTGTGTGTGTCTCTCTCTCTCTGTGTGTGTCTGTGTGTTGGCGTCTGTGTCAAGGCAGACCGCTGGACTTAGAGCTACAAGAGTTAGCACGAACATTCTTTGGAGGGTGAGAATGTGCACCTTGGAACCATTTTTCTTTTTTTGAAATTTTAGTTAGAATTTCAATAAATTAAAAAAATAAGCGAAATTT
Organism: Araneus ventricosus; assembly: GCA_013235015.1. Lineage (NCBI taxonomy): Eukaryota > Metazoa > Arthropoda > Arachnida > Araneae > Araneidae > Araneus > Araneus ventricosus. The sequence goes on from BGPR01014621.1 coordinate 19,211, forward strand.
TGGCGTTTTCCTTAATAACTTTCGAAAATATTACGGCACAAAAATAATTTTTATACCATCTGAAAGCGCAAAAAATATCTTTTCAATGGTACGAAAAATGATTTCGAACGATTTTTCTCTAATTTTAATAACCTTTTAAAAATATTTTTTGGTATAATTTTCAACAATACTTTTCATTGTTTCAACGCATTTCAAACCGTTTTCATGGTTTAAACAAATATATATTTAATTGTGTGTTTCTCTTCCGTTGTTTAAAGCTTAGGAAATGTCCTTTGGATTTAACTTTCTTCTTTTATTTGATAAATTTTTCCGTGAAATCTGTAAACGAAGTCCTCAAGATGGTAAGTATATAATGAAATAATCCAGTAAACTGATAGATTATCTTTGCTATGTTTTAATTCTTTTAATCAGCGTGTTTTAAGCCAATTAGCATGCTGCTGGACGTAAAATTTACTGTCTTCAAAGTCCATACGGAAAAAAAATTCTGTCTTCAAAGTCCATACAGAAAAAAAATTCTGTCTTCAAAGTCCATGCGGAAAAAAAATTCTGACTTCAAAGTCATGCGGAAATATGGCGTCAGCTAAACTGAAGGCGCTATCTGCATTAATGAAAACTGAACAGCTCACAAATGTAAAAAAATGCCATTTCTAAAGAGCAGAGAGCCTATTTCTTCAGTACACAAACAAATAATCTTCTTCAGCACATAATCATATATTTTTAAACAGATATGCGTTTATGCCATTTATTGCATTCGATGCTATGTTTAATACTTAATACGGTTATACCTTCATCTTTCCCGTATACTTTTACATCAGGATGTGTACTTGTAACGTGTGATTAAATATAATTCCTCGCACATGCTATTCAACTAAATATTCTCAATTGGTAGCAGTATTAAAATTCTAAAACTACATAAAATTTCCTTTTCGAATTACAATTTTTTACTCGACTGTATAAATTTCCTAATTTTATTAACAACTTTACAAACTGTTTTCAATAGAAATCGATTTTTACACCATCTTATAAATTCAAAAGATTATGCTATTATTGGTGGCTATTTTATTGTGATCTGTTTCTTCTGTGATTTCTAAATATTTTAAGCATTTTTTTCCGTCTCAATGAGTAAAATTTGAACAGAAATAAATGAATCGCTCAGAAGCCAAAGCGGAGAATTCCATTTTTCGATGTCTTTTGTTTTTCTAAAAATTCTGATGGAATTAATAACATTATTTTTAGTTATTAAAATATTCACTCGTTGTTTCATTAGAATACTTTATATACTTTCGCTATTCAAAATAATAAACCAAAAAATTTCAAAAATTACAATATTAAAAAACACGAATTTTCTCGATTTTGTTTCCTGACTTAACCGCATTGACTTCTGATGACTCAAATCTGTGTAATATGTTTAGTGCAGGAAACGGCAGTGACCAAGTAAATAAACGTAATAATAAAAATATATGCACTATTTTCCTTGGATAAAACGGGCAACTCGCATGCAAAATACATAATTTAAAACTAAGTTTTATATTTTCTATCAACATAAATGGCAAAGTACTTGTTACAAATTCTTTGCATGTATGGTGCTTTTCTATCCAGTTTATTATGCAATGCATAAAACAACAGTGTATGTAGGAGTTGCTCAGGAAAAGTTTGTTATTCCTAGGAAACTCTCAATGCCAGACAGAAATCGAACTTTATATTTGAATCACTTTCTAACTGCATCTACTGATTACTTACTTTTCGAAGAACAAATTTGCATAGCCCGAAATTAAAATCTTCAGTTAGAGTCAAATTCCTCAAGATCCATTCTTCAATACAATGAGTTGCATGAATCGTAGAATAGTTGCTTTCACTTCCTAAATTGAAAAAGTAATAGTTTTAATTTATTTATAAATCTCTTTCTTAACTTTAATTTACATTTTCGGGAAACTTTCAATTGCATTGGTTTCAATTTAGTTAAAACAAAATTATTATACTTCCAGTCCATTTCATCTCGAAGTATTTATTCTGCTGTAATGCCGATTTTGTTTTTGTAAGTTGTAAAATTCAAAGCAGCTTAGAATTTTTTTTATTTAAACAGGAAATTAACTATATATTGACAGGAATTGTAATTTGCATATTAGATTAAGATATTGCTCATCTGTTGAAAAGTTTTCCGCGCTGGTATTGCGTATTGGTAGAAATTCTTTGATGCCATTCCGTTCTTGTGTTTTTTGGCTTAATATTATCAAATAGATAATGGGAAAATATTGAAATAACTGTATTAATATATTATCATTAATGTGATAGAACTTTTTGAATTACTTGAAAACAATTAGAAAATAGGTTTTCCGTCTTCTGAGAAGCAACAAAGAATTACACTCGTAATTAGATATTAGTTTAAACCGATTTAATATGTCATAAGATTATGCTCCATTAAAGTACATTATTTAAAGTTTAACACATGTGATAACTTAAAGGAGATAACTAATTTCCAAACAAAATTACTTAAAATGGCCTTATTTGAATTCAACATCAGTTTTTCTACCCTTCATTGCTAGAAAACTCAAACCATTTTTATTGATTTAATTTCTCAAAGTATCCTGTTGGGATATGATATGTCTTTAAGCTCCAACACTGAGTTGTAAGATTTCTATTTCACTTGATAATTTTTGTTAAGTTTATTTAAAATATGTTTATTTTTAAATGAGACGATGCAAACGATCTTGAAATGAGGAAATTTCTCGGTATTGAAGGAACCGAGATTGCAAATAATGATGAAAAAAGTAAATTGTAAACATAAAAATGTTAATAATAAAATGTATTTTAAATATGAAACCTAAAAGTGTAAAATTAGAACGGAAAGTAAATTTTCAATATATCAGAAGTTGAATAGCTGAAGTAAGAGTTTTCTTCAATTTCAGAAGTGTCTTACTTAAAGTAAGCTTTTTTGCAATTGTAAGTGCCGTTAGTTTGAACTTTTAGACTAACCCCTTTAATCCACAGTCAACATCACCACTCAGATCAATCATCTAGGTTGACGGGCCTGGTCTATTAACTACGAGTGATTAAGGCAGACTGAAAGAAACCTACTAAAAGGATAAACTATTTATTTAATTCCTGAATTAAAAGTCACATTACTGCGTGACTAAATAACATAGCAGTAGTATAACATGAGGCAGCTCTAGTATATATACAGTAATGAATCTGCGCAGTTTGATTACAAAGAGGTTCGCTTGGAGTGACTTGCGTGGAAGCAAGACAAAAATGATCCGTAGACAACATAACACCACAGCATACCCCCGAACTCGGCGCCTAAACGGCACTCTGTCGTTTGGATGAGTATGTGTGAAACTTTATTGAAAAACAAAAGCAAAAAAAATTACAACATTAGGAAATAAATACACTTGAAAGGGAACATAATTATACATGAACAAAGAAGAATAAAATAAAAACACATTGAGGATTACAATCAGAGTACAATATAAAAATTTACAAGGGGAGTTATCAAATTTGAGTGCAGTGAAAGGGTTGAATGTTTCATTTAGTTACATTTTTTCATGCAGTTGCAGCTCCATGATTCGGGGCTGATAGTGGTGTTCGATATGGTTCATGTTGATGGATTGACAATTTGGCTCTAGAAGTAATGGACGCCACAAACTTAAAAGTGCATACGTTAAGATAAAAGCACGATGCATGAAACTCAGGCGTGTACTTTCAGATCCTAGTCTTTAGTGAAATCGCGGAAATTTTACAATTGAGGAGAGTATAGAAGTTTGAGTAGCGATTGAAAGATAGATACATCAAGGAAAAATTAAGTCCGTCGGTCCGATTCAAACTAAAGCAAAGAAAGTAGAGCTTTTGCGAGGAGCAGATTAACAGATAATAGACGACAGCAAGGGATATAGCAGCTTCAAGCTGCTATATCGAAACATCGCCTGCGGGTGAATCTGTGGGCCGACCAGAAAGTAAACTTCAAGAAATATGGAAACATGTTATCACTATTAATCATGCTATAGAAAGTAGAACTCTTATTCATTTCTTCTTTTTTGTTTAAAATGTATTTGTTCCTCATGTTTGATAAAATGACATCGGACACCAACAGATCAGATGATCAAGATTATTTACTTCCGAATCCTCGGGAGCAGGAAGTTGGAACTGCCTCTTGAAATCGCCAAACATTTCCATTTCCTTTCCTTAAGCTCAAAGCAAACGCTCCAAGTGGAGATGATTACCGCGACGTGAATACTGATGACCCTTTCTCTCACCACTCCGGCTGAAAGTCACTCCAAGTCGAGGTGGAGATTTTTCTTCTTCGTATACATTTCCTACACAGCTAAGAAGTGCTTAAGAGTGACCCAAGGATTGCAAAAGAATTCCAATAAGCTTCGAATCCGTGTTATCTGTCGGTTGCTCCCGTACCGGCAGGGGAGGTTGTTATGGAAGGAACCTATTTTTCTGACTTTCAATAAAATATACTGTAACATCAGACTAAATGAATAGCCGTTGTAATATCAAAAATAATTAATTTGTGGCCATTTACAAAAAGTAGTCGTTTAGTAGCGCATGAAAATTTCAAGAACTTAATTTTTAAGCTTGAAATATTAAATCAAATAATAATCATTCACTTTATGCGCGCATTGCCTCGAGGAACAAACTTCTAAAATTAAATGATAAAGCCGTTTGAAACATAAGACTGAAGACTGAAAACAACCGATTTCGTTAAAATACTAATGTTTGTTGTTAAGCCTAACTGAATTCGAAATTCTTAATGACTTCGCAGTTTAAGACATCTTTGAATATTACAATTTGATCTAGATAGCCTTCCAAAGGATGAAAATATAGTACAATTTAGTACATCAGGATATCTTTAACGTATCTACAATATTGCACACAATCACGAACGACTTTTAATTTTTTTTTGTTTTCATTTTTCAGTTTTCCTTGTTTCCATTTATAAAACACCATGTTGCCCTAAAAGCATGTGTAACTAAATAAATAAATGCTAATATCAGTATGAAAAACAGGTGTAAGACAATTTTATCCAAATTGCAGAATGTAAAGTTAAGAACGAGATTAATAAATAAGATAACTCAATCATCACCTTACACATATGAAATTGATTTTATTTTTCAGCACAATGACTTATCGACTTTCTATTTCCAGACGCCGAAGAACGGCTATGACTGCATATTCCTATCATTTTGATGAAATTCTCATACCAACTTTTATGCACAATGCAAATTTCTAAGATTGATGCAGTAGGAAATGCAATTTCAACTTCAGAAGTTGAACTCAACAGAAGAATTTAATAAAAATTTGACTGAGACTGATTTATGAATTTGTATAGAAAACAAACTCTAGACTATTTTAGACGCCCAATTTAGGAAGTCTGCGAAGCTGACCAAACGATTGTATATTCATTTAAATGTCAATATGCTGTTCTTCTACAGAACAAGGTCAAAAATAGTATCTTGCAAAAGCTGAAACTTTATCGTCATACATTTGTAAATGCTTTTATTCAATTCCTACTATTAGTTCACACTCTCCCTATATATATATATTTATTTATATATCTTGTTCAAATTTTCAATCGTTAATAAAATACTTTTTATTCATTCACTCAAGTTCAAATACATTTTTTAAACGTGCAGTGGATGACAATTGATGTTAATACAGTTTTTTCAAATATTAATTCATTAATTAAATTGCTATACTATTAATTAAGATGCTAGACTTGGTGACTTGGAGATAAATTTTGCGACCTTGGTGGCAAAGTTGGCGACTTTGGCGACAAAGGGAATTTTCAAGATTCAAACGTTAATAAAATACTTTTTATTCATCAACTCAAGTTCAAATAAATTTTTTTTAAACTTGTAGTGGATGACACTTGATGTTAATACAGTTCTTTCAAATATTAATTCATTAATTAAATTGAATTAGTTAATTTTAGTTTTATATGGGAGAAAAAAATTTCTAAAATAATATTTTTCTTTGTTGACCTAAGTAGGAATTGACTTAATTTTTTTTTTATATTACTTGTTTAACTTCATGTTAGTAGAGATGGAGATTTGTAAAAGAGTTTTCAATCACTTCCTAATGTGTAAGGGTTTTGAAATTTTGTACACTGGTGTGTTCTCTATGAGAATACACCGTTTTAATATTTGTAGTTTAATCGATTGAATTCAATAAACCTTAATCCATTACTCATGACCTCACCTCTATTTAATTTGAGAAAATATTTATGCCATGATATTTATAAACATGAATTACAAGTTGAGTTAAATTTAGAAAACAATTAAATTTAAAAAAATGACACTTTTCGATGCACTAAGAAAAGAGACTTTTTAAAAAAACTGTTTTTAATATATTTATTGAATATACAATAGTTTTGTTTCGAAAAATTGAGGAATCATTTCTGCAGAATATAGCATTAAATTCGGTTTGGTAAGACTTATTAAATAACTTCATAAACCTTTACAGTTGCTATAAAATAGCATTTCATTAAATCAAATATATATAAAAAAATTTTTTGGCTGACACTACTTGATTTAAGGAACTCCTAATGATATTTAATAAATCTGCTTTTTAAAATGTTTTCTTTTCATTTAAGACACGAAACTAGTTATTTTCTTTTAACAATCCTCGTATAATTTTTCGATGTGTCCGAAAATTCCTCTATATTCTTACAAGAATTTATATTTTGAAGAAAATGTAAAAGATTTGCTCCTTGCTTTCGTTTTGCTAAATTTTAAGAAACAATTGTTAGCCATTTTCATAATCAAAGTTTATAAAATTGTTTAAAAAGCAGTAACGACTGTTCTGGATTGATACAGGTTATGTTTTTGACATGCTTTTAACTGTTTCAATACTGAAAAGCCCCAAAGGCCTGCTCAAACAAAGAATGCCGGAATTTCAATGCCCGAAATATCCCTGCAAAATTTCCAACCCCTTTCATTAACAATGATTGCATAAATTTCTGATACGTGTGCTTTTTTTCATAATATGGCTCACCCAGATGGGTTTGGGAGATAGGAAGATTTTTTATAAAACTCTCATTTCAGCCGAGCACATTTCTTGTAAAAAATCCCTCTAATAGCCATCAGCTAAGCAGTCTTCTTTTGTATGTTAACCCATTAAAAATGCAAGCTGGCATTGCGGTTCTTGAGGGGGTAGGGTATTTCTCTTACCTTTGAAAGAGGAACCCGGACTTTCCAGTATTCTGAGGTCCCTGAGTTCCAAAGATCATAAAAATCAAAGAGTTAAGTTTTGGATGTTTCTTATACCCGGTTATGACAGAAAATGACCAGAATAATGGCAACTTCATTGAACAGATATCATTTTGAAAGCTGGTAAAATTGTTTATACCACTTCTATTTATTTCTCTAAAGATTTATCTAACATTATTTTGTGTGGCACAAACCGTCAAATCTATGCTGTTGCATTATGCAGTGTGAGTCAAACCAAATGCCCTGATTTCAGAGCTTTATTGTGCAACAGCTAATAGCTGTATTTATTTGAGGTATGCATACTTCAAGAGGTAATGTATACAAGGTTTAAAATGCAAGAATCGCAGATGTTCGACATGTACACGTTTAGATACACGGTTTGATTCGTATCTGCGAAACCTTCTATAATGTATTTTTTTCCGATGTTGGGTGATGGCAGCGGCGATGTGGGATTTGAAATCAGTTGGATACACATACGCGCGACTTTCTTTACACACCATTAAAAAATCGAGTACGAATTGGGTACTGATGTGAGAGATCTCTCTGTCAGCCGAGCGACTAGTCCACACATGTGATTGCAATTCATTGAGGAAGAGTCTTCACGTTCGACGTCCATCACTGATATATTTGAAAGTCAGCATCGTATCTTTTATCGCCAACATCGACAGAACTGCTAAATCTCAGTCACAGCATTTTCAGTATCGCTCAATGTCTTATTAGCTCTCCAGATTCAATGCTGACCTAAGTCCGACTGACTCACTCTTGGCTTAAGAGCCTGCTTCTATACCTTTTCAACTGGAAGTGACGTCATATAGTGTTCTCTAGAAAGTTCTTGAGATTTCCAGCTCCTAGTAGAGATATGACCACAGTTCAGGACTGTTCTAGAAGTTTACTTTTGTCGCCAAAGTCGCTAAGTTTGTTGCCAAGTTGCGAAAACGGTCGGCAAGTTTGTAGCCAAAATTATCATGTCAAAGAAACAACTTCACAACTTCGTAACAATATCAATGTTTTCTGATAATTCATCAATGTTTTCTGCGTATTACCTAAGAAATATAATTGTCAGAATATTGTCTATTAAGTAATCTGTAATTTGATGCCTGCATGAATGAGATTCATTATCCTAAACTATCGAATTGTAGCTTCATATTTCAATATAAACTTAATTTATTCAATATAACAGGCTTAAAGCTTGTGTAGGAAACACCGATAAATATAAATATTTCTATGCGATCATAAAGGAATTTCCCTGTTGAAGACCGAACCTTTACGTTAGCGTTCTACTTATTTTTTGGTTATTCTCTCCTTTTTCTGAAATAGTTTTGTATATTTTTTCTTTTGTTACTATATATTCTTTATGTGACTTTGGAGACATTATATTATAGAAGATTGCTTATTTTTGATGGATATATTTTGATTTTTGTTGATACCTAGAATTTTTTGAACGTTCAATGTTACAGAAATATTAGGTACTAATTATATTACTTTCTACTACTGAAAAATTGTGGGCTGTTTTAAACAAATTTAGAGAAAAAGAAAGAACGAATAATATTTATTATTAAAATTAGTCAATGCGACGCACCTCATAGTGGATTAATACAAATGCTAAATCAACAATTAGAAAAAAATGTGTAACAATTTTAAATGTTCACTTTAAGGATATTTTTCCCTTATAAAAATTAGTCTGGAGTCGGTCAAAAGTATAAGAAACCATAGAATTCGATCCCCAGATTATTTTATTCCTTTTGACAAACGAATCTAGCCCTTCTTCTAACCTTGTCTGGAGTATTGTTCAAGGGTTGCCATAGAAACCGATGTTCTTGTTCAAATTACACGGTTTCCGTTGCTTTTATAAGGTTTCCTTCGACATATGATATAGTTATCCGTACGTGACTCGTAAATCAAGTAGCTTGAAATTGAATTTAACGTTGTAGATTTATAACTTTTATTTCATTAGGAGTTCTGGAAAAAATTTGAATTGTGAACTGAAAGTATTAAAAAGGTGTAGGATAAGTTAACTAGGCATCCGTTTAATATCAACTACTAATTTCGAGTGTAGAAAATAAGTATGAATATTTATTAATTGTGTGGAAAACACTATTCTTGGGATCAGACTAAGTTATTTTTATATAACAGGAAAGCCCATGGTAAAAGTAAACTTTTTTATTTTTAATTTATAAAAAGATATCTTTCTTCTCAAATGAAACTCAGTAGAAATTATAAGAGTGAATTTTATTATAAATTTTCTATGACTTAGTTGCAAAACAATCTCATTTTAAAATGTATCATTCTCCTCATATAGCTATGCGCAATAACGTATGGGGAAGCTCTTTTCAGATGCAAGTTATTACTGAATTGTGAAACTATTCTTTGAGCAGTTGCCCTGCTGTTGATGTTATAGATTTGAAAAAAGATGAGAAGCGTGACGGAACACTTTTTCTAGGAAAGTATCAAAATTTGTATTAGTAACATTATAAAACTAAGTAAAATACAACACATCAGTCGGATTTTTCTTATTTAACTGTCTGCTATTTTTCTCGAAAATATAATCTTCTTCTGTTCAGCCTACCCAACCAAATATTTAACCGATGATAATTTAGGATTGGAATGAAGCAGCAACCTGTGGAGCGCGCCCACTAGAGGGCGTGATAACACTAAATGGGGGCGCGAGCTTCTATTTTAAAATATAGTCTTGAGTTATCGCCAATTATCACCTGAAAAGCGCAACAGAAAGAAATATGTTCCTGAACTTTGAGACTTCTACGTGTCTAAGCAAATTGCAAAAAAAAATTACACTTTCTGTATGTGATTGTGTTGTTTTGTTCTCCCGCCCTTCGAATGCTTTCTATCGGAATGCAAATATTTACATCAGGCAAGGTTCCCTGAGTATCTAGTGGTCAGGCGACATCACGAGGTTGGAACATTCTGGCCGTAACTCTTGAATCTCTTATAACAGCGAGATATCTCTAGAAGTTTCGGTGGCAGACATTTTATCCCTTCAAATAAGAAGGTTTGGTAAACAAAGCAAGGAACCAAGGAGGTGGAATTGCTTGGTGATCGCTTCAGCAACCAGAGCAACTTCAGCACGAGAGTGGAAGGTGAGGGCCCGATCTTAAATCCCATTTGTTGGTCTATAATTAATCGTTAATGCAATAGTTTATTAGATAATTCTCTCTCACTTTAATGGTAAGACTATGCAACGCAGTACTAACCACTATGTATGTTAATTTGTTATGTATTATTTGTAATTGTATCCAATAAATAATCTTAAATGTTACTCATGGTTTGTTCATTTAAGCAAATCAAGAGCCGTAACAACATACCATATTTTACATTCGATGAATAAAATCTTAATCAAATATTCGTGGTATATGGTGTGGTGGAGAACGGGATAACTAAAATCGCCACCAAGGGTTCCCATTTTCTTACCGCAATAATAAACAAATCTATACCTATAAAAGGCGATGTTTGTGTGTGCGCGATGTCCAGACGAATCTATCGCACTCACAGCGATGAAATTTGTCACACAGGTAGTCGTAAAGGTGACTCCATGCACCTCAAAGCCGGAATATTAAAATTCAATCTAGAAAATTTTTATTTAATATTTTGTGTTTTTTTGGGTCATTTTTGGCACGTTTACGGCTGTAGTATCTTTTCTAATGATCTTTGAAAAACAATGAATACACCATCGGATAGAACGAACAATTTTCTTTCTAATGAAATTTGTTTTGAGCGATAAACGTAATTTCCTGAATTATGAGAAATTTTAAAAAAATAGTTAGTTTTGACATAGAAATTTTATTTTTAAATTTGCTGCATTCGACGTTCTAATAACACTATTATTTTCCGTTTTTTTCAGTTTATAACTGGAACTGTTCTGTTGGATTTAAGACAAGAACGGTTAAAATATCTTTTCCCGTTTTCTCATAATTAATTTTTTTCTGGTCAGTTTGAAAGATATTTTTCCTCTAGCGAGCTTCCACCCTCGAACTTCTCCGGAACGTTGCTGGCAATTTCATCGGTGGCTCGGCAGAGCGCAGGTGACGTGATAACCTTCAGCGACTTCGATTATTATTTTCGGATTCGATTTTATATTTTGCTTGCTGTATAATAATCATTTTCACGTTGCAATTTTTTAATAGTGTTTCGGATTAACCTACTCTGTATTGTTTTTATACAGTTGAAATGTCATTATCGCGAAGAAAAATAAGCCGGAAAATAAATAATGTGTAACGTTTGTTTTGTTTACAGAACTTTTTCATGTCATTGTGGGCGTTTTTTTCATTTTGTTGAAGTCCTAGTTCCACGGGCAACGCCGTGCGCGTTCTGCTAGTATACAATAAAACAACGGAGCTACCAACCCTCTTATAGTGCGGTATTTTAAATGAAGCGGAGCTAAAATACCGATTATCATATAACAGAGAGAAAAGGTTATGACAGACCGCCAGGTACATCCCGACATCTATCTGCCAGCAGAGTTTCAGTATAACACGGAAAGAATGATTCGTGTTATGAGAGCGTGGAAGCACTTTTAAATTGGTATGCATACTGACATTGGATGAAAAGAATATGCGCAAATTATGTAATGGCTCAATTTAAAAAATGAATTTTTTTGAAATTCTGACAAAAAATCGCAATATTCTCTAATTTGCGCATGCCTACTTTTTTCTCATGGTATGATTTTTCCTCTCATTCTTGATGCGAAATGAAGAGACTTTTTAAAATTATAGACATTCGATATAAACCAATTTAAATCTCCCTAAATCGGCTTCTTTTTCATTAAATCTCAAGTATTATAATTTAACGTTATAGAATTTTTCATAGCTTTCAACATTAAACACACATTCAGTTGTGATGAATGTATCCTTCCTCAAATGGTTATTAAGGGATTTTTTCTGCAGTCATCGCATTTTGCATAGCTTTCAACAATAAACTCACATTCGGTTGTGATGAATGTATCCTTCCTCAAATGGTTATTAAGGGATTTTTTCTGCAGTCATCGCATTTTGCATAGCTTTCAACAATAAACTCACATTCGGTTGTGATGAATTTATCCTTCCTCAAATGGTTATTAAGGGATTTTTCTGCGATGGTCATCTTTTTTGGCTAGCATAGCTTTCAACAATAGCTCACATTCAGTTGTGATGAATGTATCCCTTCTCAAATGGTTATTAAAAGGATTTTCTGCAGGCATCGCATTTATAACTTTCAACAATAAGCTTTCATTCAGTTTATTGATGAATGTATCCTTCCTCAAATGATTTATTGAGGATTTTTCTGCAGTCGCATTTTTGCATAGCTTTCAGCCAATAAACTCACATTCATTGTGATGAATGTATCTATTTCTCAAAATGAATTTATTAAGATTTTTTTCACAGTCATCGCATTTTGCATAGCTTTCAACAACCATTCACATTCTGGTTGCTTATTCGTCTGTCTTCTCAAATGGTTATTGGGGATTTTTTCTGCAGTCATCGCATTTTGCAACTTTCAACAATAAACTCATTCAGTTTGATGAATGTATCCTTTCAAATGGTTATTAAGGGATTTTCTGCAGTCATCGCATTTTACTGCTTTCAACAACTAAGCCTCACATTCAGTTGTGATGAATGTATCCTTCCTCAATGTTATTAAAGGAGTTTTCTGCGATCATTTTGCATAGCTTTCAACAATAAACTCACATTCATTAGTGATGAATGTATCCTTTACTCAAATGGTTTATTAGGATTTTTTTCCATTCATCGCATTTGCATAGCACCCTTAATAACTCACATTCCCAGCGATGAATGTATCCTTCCTCAGATGGTTATTAGAGATTTTTTCTGCAGTCGTCGCATTTTGCATAACTTTCAACAATAAAACTGCATTCGGTTGTGATGAATGTATTCTTCTAAATATGGTTATTAAGTGATTTTCTGCAGTCTTGCATTTTACTGCTGTGTCGCTCACATTCGGTTGTGATGAATATCCCTTCTCAAAATGAGTTATTAAGGATTATTTCTGCAGTCAACACATTTTACATAGCTTTCCAACAATAAACTCATTCAGTTGCTGATGATATCTTTCCTCAAATGGACATTAAGGGATTTTTTCTGAAGTCATTGCCTTTTGCATAGCTTTCAACAATCAACTCACATTCAGTTGTGATGAATGTATCCTTCCTCAAATAGTTGTATTAAGGGATTTTTCTGCAGTGTCGCATTTTACCTGCTTTCAATAAACTCACATTCAGTTGTGATGATATACTTTATAAATAGTTGTGTAAAGAGTTTTTCTAAAGTCGTGCATTTTGCATAGCTTTCAACAATAACTCACATTCGGTTTAGCTGATGATATATCCTTCCTCAATGGTTGATGAGGGATTTTTCTGCAGTCATTTGCACCAATAATAATAACTCGGTTGTGATGGAATGTCCCTTCCTCAGAAGAAATATTTATTAAGGATTTTTTTCAGTCATTGCATTTTTTGCATAGCTTTCAATAATAAACTCATTCAGTTTGTGATGAATATCCTTCCACTCAATGGTTATTAAAGGGATTTTTTTTCTGCAGTCATCGCATTTTGCATAGCTTTCATAATAAACTCACATTCAATTTGATATCTATTCTCAAATAGTTTAGTAAAGTTTTTCTGAAATTCATTGCATTTTGCATAGCTTTCAATAATAAACTTCCACATTCAGTTGTGATGAATATGTCTTCTCAATGAATTTGTCAAAAAACTTTCTGCAGTCATCGCATTTTGCAACTTTCCAACAATAAGCACATTCAGTAGTAGAATGTATCCCATTTATCAATGTAAGGGATTTTTCTTTGATCATCATTTTACATAGCTTTCCAACATTCATTTCACATTCGGTTTGATAGATGTATCAACTATAAATGGTTATTAAAGGGATTTTCTGTCATCATGTTTTACATAACTTTCAACAATAAACTCACATTCAGTTTAGCTGGTGAATGTATCCTTCCTCGATGGTTATTAAAGGATTTTTTTTTAAAGTATTTAGAAACAAGCACCAACAATAAAACTCATTCAGTTTGTGATAGTCTTCCTCTCAAATGGTTATTATGAGTTTTCTTCTACTCAGAGACATCCTTCAACAGCGTATGTATTCGTCGTAATCCATCTCCCAGTGATGGATTTGCGCAGATATTTAAGTTGTCAGAAAACATTCCCGGAGGAGCAGAGGTTGTGGTATTCTAATAAATGATAGGCCTTGTTTCCTGGAGTAGTTTGACAAATCGTATTTGTCACTGGAGTGATATTGGCACATTGTAGGAGTTTTTGTTTTGGCATAAAAGAATGTTTTGTAATAAATAACGATGAAGTGTTGTTGGATGGCCTCCTCTTAGAGGTTCCCTTATGATTTTTGATTGTTGCTTTTATTTACGCATTTGGATGTAACTTAGCCCAGGAAATGAGCAAAAGTTGAAGCTTATACACCAAGGTAAAATATAAAATTCATCAGTATCAAACATATATATTGAAATCTTGCACCATAGGTTTTACTTTTAATGAATGCTTGAAAGAAAATGCATATGTAACAATATGATAGCCAGTGGTTGATTGGTTGATGGGTCTAACTGACACATCTTTTTAAGATTGCTCACATCCTATTTCTCAATAGCTACATACACGGTATATGACACTGTTGTCGGCTGTTTCCCCATACCGATTATGGGTAGAAGAGATATATCTATTGCTTCACACTAACAAGTGCTCAAAATCGATTTCTTAAGTAATTGTCACTATATTTGAAAAAAGTTCACCTCTTTTGGTAATACTTTTTTTATACTAACGAACAAATTCTATATAGGCCCTAGTTTAACAAAAACAGTGTTCCCAGATTATGATAGAAAGTGATTTGTCTTCCAGGTGATGAACTCTCAGCCTTTTTCCTCTCAAACCTATTTACAGTATACTAAAAAGTCACCCCTCTTGCTGAGTCATCTCATGTAATACATGAAAAATAGGGCAACACAGAGTAAAAAATGACAGTTTCTCTTTTTAATTGTATTTTAAAAATTCACTTATAGATCTATTAAGAATAGTAAATACACGATCACGACAAGTAAATTTTAATCTATATCATTTTACTTTGCATCCAGAAAGAAAGGCCTCATCTTAAAAAGCAAACCATCAAATATTTTAAAGGGCTTGAAGAAAAATCTGATTTTACTAAATTCCGGAATTTTCAAATAAATTGGTTACATAACCGACTTTCTAAACAGTATCATGGAGCCTTAGATTTCTTCGTTTTCCTTCCTAAAACATTTGCTAGAATCCTTTTTTTCATGTGTTTTTTCCTCTTTTCTGATTGTATTATAGAAATGTTTGTTGTTTACTTTCAAATTGTATTTTGAATCGGCATTTTTTCTGTGTCATTGTCCTCCTAGTTCAGGTTTTTTTTATGGACATTTACTTGTCCTATATTGCGTGTGGCTTCTCTTCTCATAAATACTGTTTGTTTTCTTCTGTTTTTGTAAAAAACATACCTCTTCATTATATTTTAATAATTTTTCTGCTTATTTTTTTGTATGTATTTGTAACATATTATTTAAAATTGTGCATGCTTGTAATTTAGTCGATTATTTATTCTAATAATTATTTATTGTATGTTTCTGTATTATATTTTATTATTATTTATATTATTGTGCTTTATCGTATTCACTTGTATTGTATACTTACTATTTATTATTATATGTTGACTGGTGAAAGTTTTCTTCTGATTTATATTTATCTTTTCAATTGTAGGGTCTCTTGCGACCGTGGCAATAGAAAAAACCCAATACAAATACAATAACTTAAGCCATTCTCATGAATTTTTTGCTGTTAAACGAATATGATTATAAATATGAACTCTCATTAGTATGGCCTTTGGTTTCCTTAAGATGACAAACAGTATACTAGCAAAGTTTAGATTTTAAATAAAAAGAAAATTTATAGATAATGAACAGCGAATTTAGACATAAAAAACGATGACATCTTAACAGCTTACCCAAGCAATATAATTGGGTGCATCGGTTTAAAGCATTAATATTTAAAACACACAAAAGTTAATTTGAAAACAAAAATACAAAAGGAAGAAAATGAATGAGAAATCAGACTGGCGAGCAGAAAGTCACTCCCCATAAGCACGTTTATAATCTTACCCTTAAGCGGAAAATCTTTGTCTAATTTTGCGATCTTTGTGAGGATGGTCTTCCTTTAAAGTTCTTCATTCTAGTTTCTCATTTATTCATCCTTACAAACATTTTTTACTTTCATCATTTCATCATGTCGTTAAACCTCTATTGTCTGTCCTGTTCGTTGTACGCTTAAAATATTGTGTCATGAATTTAACTCATCTGCTATATATCTATAATTTCTTCTTTTATTAATTATTATTTAAAATATACTCTCTTCATATACATTATATTATAAATGACTGCATTTACTTTTATGTATATAGCCATAAAATTTTTTTATTAATGTTTATAAATTGATTCCAATCAATTTTAATTTTACAAATAATTTATAATTTATTCATTCCATAATACACAGTTATCAGCAAAATGGCTATATTGTCAGGATTAAGTTTTGCATGTTTTAGAAGCAATATTTACAATTAAAGATGTAACTGAGTTAATAGATAAATCTCAATTTTCACATCATGATAAGTCGTTTCAGTGCTGCGACATCAGAAACTGTACGTCATTGTTCAACTCATCCGTCTTACTCGTCTTCTGTCGCTTGTAGCGATGCTCAGGATGTCACGGCGGTAGCAGCCTTTCATCTACAGGGAGCACTCGGTGGTAATGACATCTACACACCTTCCAGACTAGTGTATGGCAATACCGATTAATAATAATTCCACATTTGAAAGCATAAAAGTATTTTATGTTTTCAAATGAAGCTTAATCTAAATATCCTTTATAACCATCATCACAGGGAATTGTATGCTGTTAATTGATAAACTTGTACAGGAATTGGTAAATTACGGTATTCTCTAAGGGCTCTACTTATCTTAATACTGTAAATATTTGGAAAAAATAGCTAATTTTCCTTTAAACATAGAGCATGTAAGAAACAACTGTCATAACAAATTTATTATTTTCTTTTTTTTTTTTTTTTTTTTTACCAGGTATACTTGAAATATCATTCCAAAACAAACTAGAGTTTTCCAAATGGGCGTACTTTCAATACAGCCATGACCAAAACTATTTTGAGAAATCTCCAACACTATAATTGAGAGACAATCTTCTGGAAGAAAATCGATAGGAATTATTCGGAATATATGCATGTGAACTAGAAAATAAATCTAAAGAAATTAATTAATTTTAATTTGTTTCTTCCCATTCTTGTAGTACTTACATTTGAAAATAAAATTTCATATATTTACTGTTTTATTATGTTCCATTGCCATGTACAAGATGTCATGTTTTAAATCTGTTTCTAATGGAAATATATGCAAAATAAACACAAAGCAGGAGTTTTTTTCAAATTCGTATCTCCCAGCAAAAAAAGTTCTTGCAATTAACTCCTGAGGAGGTAGAGAATATTAGGTGTACAAATTTCAGGCTGAGTTTCCCAAAAAGAAATTCGTTTTATTATTCTGTTCATTTGAAAAGCAAAAGCTGGATCGCGGTATCCTAATGGCTTCTAACTAGTACCTTTGAATTTGCTTTATCAAGGTGAAACAACAGTTATCGTTAAACAATAGAGCCAGCAAATTTAACTTCTTCCTTACTTTAGCCTAATGTATTTGTTTTGCTTCTGTCGAATGAAACTCACGTTCCCATTCTTCATTTCAGACGTTTGTATGATTGCTTGGATGCTTTTCTGGAAATATGGCTATCGTTTTTTATTACATTTTGAACCTCCGGTGCCAATTATTTTTGATATTTTCCAGGTTAAGGAAACATGGTGCTCTGACACAATGTGAATGAACAGACCGTTTTGTATTTAGTATATCTCTGAAATCGTAAGAATGCTGTCAAAGTGGTTTTGAAAAAGGTGCATATAAATGAACTATCGTTTTTTAGAATGAACCTGAGCAGACGTCTCTTAGTTAGGAGGGTTCATCTGTAGATTCAAACCAGTTTATTGACAATTTGAATTTCAACTCATGATTCAAATGTAACGCTACGAAAACGCACCATTCATTTGGCCATTATATTAGAATTGAAAGAGAAAAATTATTAATGTTCTCCTTCCTAATGATAGATGAGATGCATTGAAGGTGGACTCGCTTCTTTGATGTTTACCGTAATATATCATTTTGGCCGACTGAGAACCCTATCGCCCCGCCAGAGATGGCAGGGCTTATCAGCCAAGATTGACACAGTGCCCGTTTTTGAATAATTGGATAATCCTAAATTAGCACGAAATTGTATAAGTTTTCTGTTATAGAATTTCGCCACGTTTTCTTCTACATGCGTAAGTTTAGCTAACTTCTTCAAAATCCAATGAAAATCTTCACGGGAAGAAAAAAACACATGCGTATTTTAGAAAAAAAAAAACAGTAGAAAACCAACATTCTGGATTAAGTCTTTCACCCTTTTAACACAATACAGCGCTTGCACCGAATTTTACGATATATCATCAGCATTACATACTTATATCGATAACCATTTTACAAAAATAAATGCAACTTTTTTATTTATGTTTTTCTGTATTTATTAACTAATATAAACCATAAATAAAACTGCACCAAATATATAAAATAACGATATAAATATGTAATACGATGCACAATTCCGAGGTATCTCTGCAAACGCCCGCTGAAGTTAAGCATTCGTTCCTCGATGTACTCGATTTCTGTTTGAATTCTTAAGCTTTCATCAATTAATGGATTTACAATGAGCACGTCCCTTATATACATTTTCATTTATTTTTTAAGAAAATCGCATTTGCACCTTTTACTGATTTCACAACTTTTAAGCAGAAAAGTAGCGGATATTTGTTAAGAACCTGAACGACTTAGTTCTTGACTGTATGACTTGCTCCATTTTTTTTGCTTTTCGTACAGTCAATAAATGCCATTCAAAATAAATCCGAAGAAAAGAAACTAATTAATGGAAAGAATATCGATTTTCGTGGGAAGGTTTGGATACCTGGTAGAATATCAGTTTCAAAAAAACTAAGTAAAACTCTTTTTTGACCACGTATATAAATATCCATGAAGCAAACGGAAAAGAACGCTCTTGAGGTTTTTTTATCATTGAATAACAGAAAATGAAATGCCGTTATCAGCTTTAGGGGAATCTTTACATTTCAGTCAAAAGTGCCACGCCCTCATCGAATCTATTGATACACACCCCCCAAGTGATTCTATGAGCAATTTAATCTCCAGTC
>BGPR01014622.1:0-38758 GCA_013235015.1 Araneus ventricosus
CCGAGGTCTATTTTTTATTTGAAATACAGTAGAACCTTGATTATCAGAGCGTTTATGAACCGCGAGGTCTATTTTTTTATTTGAAATACAGTAGAACCTTGATTATCATGGCATCTATCAACCGAGGTCTAGCCGGTACTAGAAAATCTAGATGTAATCGAGCTGTGTTTTTCGTTTTTTAATAAGTCAACGATTTTTTTTTTCAGAAAAAGGTATCAAATTTGGCAATGTTGTTGATTACCACGATTCGAAGGCTTGTAAAAGGTCGTTATTTGGAAATGATACTTTATATCTGAAATTATTTAGAGGAAAATAAGTAAATAAATGAAATAAAATAAAAACATAGTTCCATATTCTTAAGCAGTTCATTAGTAATATGAGTAAATTCCATGCATTTTCATGAAAAATGGCTCTTTAAATGTATCTGGGGGGGGGGATATCGCGTTGCTGAGAGGGAGAAAATATTCTTTTGAGAACATTCTTAAAGAATCATCTGGAAAATGTTAAGGAAACAGCGAAAATCAGAGACGCTCGTGAGTCCTCTTACCAAAACGAATTAATGTTTCAAAAAAATAAATACGTGTCAAAAGATTTATAATTAATAAAGGAGTTTCTTTAAAAGTTAACACGTGTTAGTACTTGCGGACTTTTTAAAATTTCAAATACAGAATTTTGGAAATTCTTGTCGAAAGAGAAGAAGTTCCGATTTAAAATTTAGTCTATATTGTCCGAGGTGATTCGTGACCTTACAGTCCCAACCAGCTCGGATAATCGAGGTTGAACTGAAAGTATTTCAACAGATGTACGGTCTCACGTTCATACCAGAAGTGAGGAGGAAAAAAAAACACCCCGCCATATTCGTTATTGGTTGCGAAAAATTGAGTTTTTTCTTTCTCTTGTAAAATTTGATTAACTTCCCGATTAGAAGAAACACGAGGGCTATTTTGGGACGGAACTCCTGATTTTGAACCTCGGTCACATGACGAGGACAGCACCTGAGCTGGCACCTCTTCTCCTAACTTTCACGCCAAGCCAGTGGCTCAGCTTGTGCTCTCTCGGGGCTGAGTGGCCGTCGTTCCTCCTTCGTGCTGGGTAGTTTCCTTCCCCTCCGTCCTGTTAGGGCCTTACACCCTGTTGAATATGCCGGGGGGGGGGGGAATTGAAAACCACGCCAGTGGGAGGAAGTTTGGCTCGCATATTTACGGATCCTACATAGTAGAGAATGAGATTGCTTCTCATTGGTTCTCAGTGACACGTGACTTGGCTTGTTTGTTAATGATGTCATAGCACCATGTTTAGGCGGGATTTTAATTATTATTTTGTCTTCTGCTATTGCATCACGGAGAAATTAAAACTACCTTCTGATTATGATTATTTGGATGTTTCTCAAGAAAATGATGAATACATTTTCAGAATAAAACAAATAAAGGACGAACCTTCAGCATTGGTAAGTACCGTTTAGTTTCACGACGCCATTTAGAAGCAGGCCAAGTCACGTGACTCTAAGAGCCAATAAGAAGCGACCTCATTCCCTGCTATGTAGGATCCGTAAATATGCGTTTGCCCCCCACGTATGATTTAGCGTGCAACACGCCCGCACACGCGGCAGATCTTCAGTAGAATCGGGTTTCGAACCTGGAAACTTCCGGCCCCAAAGCCGAGACCTTACCACTAGGCCACCGCAGCCCAGAATAAAAGTAGGATAAGCAGACGCACTGGAGCTTATTTAGTAATTCTCTTTGGCAGTATAGCAACAGTTTTGTAACTTTGTTGGTATGAAATACCTACAAAGGCATTGAAAGGCTTTGGGGTCTATTCTGGTACCCCCGGTTGGGTTCCGCACGTTAACAACGGGACCCAACCCAACCGGCAGTACCAGAATAGACCCCTTTGGCGTATTGGGTCTTGATTTGTTTAAAAAATAACCTTGCAATGTGTGCACAGAATATTTTTTGAAACTTAAGAAATTGGGTAAATTTCTAAATAGCAAGTCAGAGCTGTATTTAAATATCGTTTCTATCTTCTGATTCTAAATTTATGGCTCATCTCAAAATTATTTTTCTTGCCTTAAAATTTTTGCACGCGCTGTAAGATGCAATTGCGCCACTCCTGTCTGAAAAACAGTGATCCAAATTTCCGAAGGACGCATGGTTTCAATAACTAAGCAACCCAAATTGATAATATAGTTAAAGAAGTTCAAGAGAAAAGTCCTGACCTAATAAATTTTAAATTTAGAGATTACTTGTTACGATAACTGCAGGTTACGCAATAAGCTTCGAGTAACTTTTGCTGACATCTCCATACTATCAGAAGACAGTATCTAATTCGAGACTATTATTTATAAAATAAATACTTTGACCTTCACTCGTTCAGATGTGATATACCGCATTCGGAGATTTCGCGATATTTTTGTGACTGCAATGAAAGATCCGAATAAAATGATGAATTGATATCAATAACGGAAGAGTGGAATCTTTCACTGAGTTTAGTTTAAGAAAAGAAACACGCTTCTTTAAACAAGATAACTTACGGTAGTGTAAGAAGAGTAGTGAACTCGAGATTCACTTTTTCGATACCTTTTGTGGAACTAGCAATTCAACAGAATATAAGTTAAGTTTCAATTAAAATTCCGAATATTGAGGTTATTTTTAAATCTTACAGGGATTGCATGCGTTTTTTACTTTCTCGTATACGAATAACAAAAAAAAAAAAGAAAGTCCTCAATTAATCAAAAAAATTAGATCTTGAAATTTTGATGAATCTCCACATTTTAAATTTCCGGCAAATAAATAAATTTGGAATTATGTCTGTCAGTCTGTGAACAATAAGTTAAAAACGAAAAAAATAAATAAAAATAAGAGAATCAAATTTAATATTCGATCTTTAAACAAAAAAGGGACGGGAGGCTGTCTTTTTCAAACAGCCGCTGATGTTAAAGGCGTAAGACTACTTGACTCGCGTGACTCTTTTCCAATTTTTTTTGCAACTTCTGTTGTTACCTTTATCTCTAAAATAAGACATTAGTTATGTTTTTAGCATATGTAGTTACCGAGATATAGAGGATCGCGTCACCAATTCATGCGTATTTTTGTCCAACTTTGCGACTCAGTAGTCGCAAAACTGCAATTCCGATTTTCAATTGGTTTCTTGTAACTTCTGTTGTTACCTTTTATCTCTGAAATAAAACATTAGTTACGTTTTTAACGTATGTAGTTACCGAGATATAGAGGATCTCCCATATAACGTTTTTTGTGGTGTTTTGGCGTGTGAATCAAATTCCTTCCCGAGACCGCAATGGAAGGAACGTAGTCCTACGTTAAAAAGTAGATTTGTATCAAATTTTGGAAGAAATCCGTCAATGGGAAGTCTGTCTGTCATTTCGTCCGCATGCATGTGAACACAATATCTCAAACACGCAACGAGCTTGATGGATGCAATTTGGCATATGGTTTTATCACCATTCATTCATTACCCACTCCGGACCAGCCTGCCAAAATTGGCTTAAAGCCTTACATGGCCCGGAGGGGAAGATATTTTTTTATTGAGTTTTAAAAAAAGTTTACATTCTACACCGAAACACTGGCGGACAAAGCTGCATTGAAATAAATTCAAAAACAACACTCAGAAACAATACATCAAATGTCAGGGTGTAGAAACAGCAATAGATGAAAAAACCCACCAAACAATAGTTTAAAAAGTCAATTTAAATCCAAGCATATAGAACACACCCACCCAAACACACCAACACTAGACGGAAACAGCCAAGAAAGAAAATTTCAGCATTATAACAATTCCCTCTCCTCAGAAAATAGAACTCCAAAAGTCAGTCGGACCAAACAAAAATGTGAAGAACGAAGTGAGATAGTCAGTCACCGGAAATCGAAGGTCGTAGGCCAGAACTCTATGGTCCAGAAGCGGTACAAAACAGAGCAAGCAGATGGGAGACCCGCCAGTCAAGGTCAATGCTAGGAACCCGTTAAAAAATCAGCCACAGCGCCCCCGAATCGGACCTCAAGGACCATTCCAGAGATCAAATAATCATAAAAAAAAGTTTGTAGAAAGCTAAAACACCTTAATAAAATGGGGCAAAAGTGATTAAAACGACACAGTAAAAAAAAAAAAAGAAAATTCTGCTGGAGTTAAAATTTAAAGCTGAAAGTTCATAAATTTAAAAGCTTAAAACGGTTTACGTTGAACCCAGACGATCACAGATAGCTTCGCTAATCTTAAAACAAAAGATCAGCTTGTCACGATTAATTTTGCAAGACAAAATGTTTTCGAGCCACAGTGGCCTAGCATTCTCAGTGGGTGTCACAAGGTGGAACTCATTTGTATAACGACACCAAGGGCCCCGCATTCACAATAAATAGTATTTTAAATCTGCTAAGATAGCATGGGAAAGGTCCATGTCCCGTAAGAAAGTATAAGATATATTTATTAAAAATTAACATTTTTTCATCCACGCGAGGCACGTAGGCCCTGATCCTGGTCCCTGATGCAGATTGGTATTGGGTGTTAATAATCATTTCAGCTTTCCAATAAAATTCTTTTTAACTGTAATTTCAGATATGAGTATGGAAGTGGGAGATTCATTAACTCTCCCTTAGTAGTTGCCAGCTTGGCGAAATGGTCGGCAAGCTCATTTCCTGGAATCCCAGCGTGAGCTTTCACCTAAGTGAGCCCAACCAGTCCCTCCCCCAAGCGAAACTTATTTTTAATTGAATAAACAAAATTTGCTTTTGTCCGGTGGCTCTTGAGGGCATCGATGGAGGACTTACTATCGGTGAAGATATTAATTTTAGTCTTATTCTCAACTGCCCAGTCAGCGGCCAACTCTGCCTGGAAAACAGTATTCTTTGGTTCTAGTTTATGACAAATTATCTTCAGCTGAGTTTTATCACCAGAATTGTAGTTCTGTATTAAATTTTGGACTAAATGAATCTACGGAGGTGCTGTCTGTCGATCCGTCTGTCCGAGTTCTGTAGGAGTTGTAATTTTTGTTCCTTTATGTTTTATGGGGTGCTGATTGCGAATCTGAGGTTTACCACCAACAATTTTGTAGAAATTTTAGAAATAGCCAAGGGACATAAAAAATTTCCATTTTTTTTATTAGAACTCAAAAACTATCAATTTTCGTATATCATCACTATATACCAAAATAATCAGCATACAATTTCCTGCAACTTAGGTCTATACAACTTCTTCAGCACTGCTTGCTTCTGAGCTGATTGTATCTTGCCTCGCACCCTTTCGGGTAGGCTGGGCCAGCGTGGCTCGAAAAGCAGTAAAAGTCAAAGATTTCAATTTATCCCTTTCTAAGGTCGTGGGAATATACTTCCCACCAGATTCATCAATTTTCAAATGCATTTTTATGGTTGGAGTAAGTTCTCTTGAAATTTTTCTTTGAAACGAGAACCTGGATGTTCCAATTTCTTATCTCAAACCATAACGAAGTGTGGTGACTTGGTAATTAATTATTAAATAATAAAATTAATTAACACAAAATAATGTCATCCAATAGGCCAAATGAATTTCTTTTCTTAAATTAATCTCAATACCTAAGTTATTTATTATACCACTACTAGAAATAAATGGTGTTATAAAGGGTTAAATTTTGGTCTATTATCAATGTAAGAGAAATGTCAAATTAAATCAGTTAGAAATAAAAACGGGTCTTCATTTTCCCACAAGCGTATTCCAATACACTTAAAGACAGTTCCTTCTTTGCCGCCAGTACTTTTTTGTCATCGATCTATTGCTAACAACAAAAAAGCAGCAAGTAGTCACGTGATTTAAAAAAGTTGCACATTAAATCAAAGGATTCTAAAAAGCACAATTCATGTTATCCGCGATTCCAGGGATTTACTGTTTAAGAACAAGTTAGTTTGTTTTCAAGAAGCGTAGTCAAATAGTAAAGGCTTATCGGTCACTAGCTTAAGGATTTAGATAGATTGTTTACTTTCCGATTTCTCAATTATCGAAGTCAAACACTTCTAATCAGTCACATGATACACGTCAAACGCGCCGCTCCGACGTTCTTGCCGGACGTAAAATGGCTCGAGAAAGAGCACAGGAAGTACCAGGGTTGCCAGATCAAAATAGCAAAATAAGGCCAAAACTTCTTGAAAATAATGCCAAAAAAGGCCAAATTTGACAAATTGATTGAAAATTTGCTATTAGAAAAACAGCTATCCTTCATGAAAACGAATCCCACTTGATAGGCATATGTTCAATGTTCTATTATTAAACTAAAATTTAAGTGAAAGAAATTTAAAACATCCTTGTTCTATTCAGGAGCTATTTCGTTTCACAGCTCATTATATATCGTTTTAAATGTGTCAAGATATAATAATAATAAATTTCGTCAAAAATTTATTAAAAAACAATAGAATAAGTAATTAAAAATTGTTCTAAAAGTCATTAATGAAAGGCCAAAAATGAATTTAAGGCCAAATGAAAATTCCTAAGGCCAAGGGCTTTGTAAAAAGGCCAAATTTCCATAATTTGGCCTTAAAAAGGCCAATATGGCAACCCTGGGAAGTGCAGTTAGATGGCATGCGCTGTGGTGTTTAAAACGTGCTTGTGACGTCATGTGAATTTACTTCATTATATGAAAACAATGAAGGAAAATAATCTCATAATCGTTTGCACATAAAAATACAGAAAAATGAAAAGCAGTTCTTGTATAGTTGATGCGTGGAGTATGCTTTATGTATCAAAATAGTATAACATTTAATAATAAGAATCTGATTTTGTTCCGTAAAATCACGTTAATGAAATTTAGTTATGTTTAAATTAAAATAAGTTTTAGGTTCGGAGATTTTGGACCGTGGAGTTGACGTGCTCCATTAAAATTCTCATCGCTGGTTACATTATTAGAGATATTCCTTTCAGTTATAGATTAGAGACATAATTTCAAAAATGGCTCAGACTCAGGGAGATTTAAAACGTAGACATATAACATAATCTCAAAGTCGAATTTTTTGAAGATCACAATTCTTTATCTTTAAATACATCATACTCAAAAAAATAATAATTAATAGTTTTAAAAAAATAGCCAATTAAGTTCCTCACTGCAAACAGTGTCTATCGTTTCAAATATGTTAGGTGAATTACATCAAGATGAATTGTATCCCACTTTAGCGACGTTTTCAATTTATCGTGTTATTAATTAGCAATAATTCGTAAGTTAAATAGCTTGAGTTGACTACGAATTTACGTGTTACACTTTTATACTGAAATAACAATAAACTTATGCTTTGAATTTGTAACTAATGAAAGGTTTAGGAACAAAATGCGAAAGGGTTACAACCAAATTTTCAGAGCGAATTAATTTGATAGTATTCTTTTAAGTTGGATTTTTTATTCTTTTAAGGTTAACTTAATTCTGGTTATTGTTAAACGAAATTGTTTAGTTGCTTTTATCTGACAAAAATGCTTTCATTGTTTATTTTTAAAAATTAAAATGGCATAAAAATAATCTACCTCAGATAATATAACATTTTGGAACAATCGGGACATGACTGTAATTTTCATGAAGTTTCCTAAATATTTTGTAAACATATCAAAAGAAAGAAAACAACACATATCAAAGTGTAATAAATGACCACGCATATAGAACATGTTTCTGCTTTTATTGATATGTGATTATTCTAATTTCACGTTCGACTTTCATAAAACCTTCAGCATCAAGGTTGCCAATGCAGTTTTTCTGAATCTCTACTAATAATAAAGCAGAATGTGCGTGTGTCTGTGTATTGGCGCTCTACAGGGAAGAACTCTGGATCTGCAGCTACGAAATTCAGCGTAAATATACTTTGGATGGTGAGAATGTGCACCAAAAAGCGATTTTTTTCGAAATTTTAATTAGAATTTTAGTTAATTAAAAATTTTCTCTTTTTTTGGTGATAACTTTCGAAAACATTATAGCACAAAAATAATTTTTACACCACCTTAAAATAAAAAAAATCTTTTCACTGGTATGATGTGATTTCAATGTCCGACTTTTAGAGTATTTTAACAAATTTGTAAAAATATTTTGTGCTTAATTTATAGCAATACTTTTCATTGTTACAATGAAATTAGAACTGTTTTCGTTGTTTATATAAATATTTAATTGTGTGTTTCTCTTAGATTGTTGAAAGTCACGGAATGAAGATCATGTTTATTTTTTTTATATTCTTTGGTAATATTGTAATGAATTTTACTTTATTTTTTCACGCATAAATTTTTTCATGATATCTGTAAATAAAGTTATATTTGGATATTAAGTAAATTAAGAAGTTTGTCCGATAAGTTCAAAGATTGCGGTTGCTAATCTTTAATGCTTTTTATAGGCATTTTGTAATCCAGGTAACATGCTGTTGGAAGTAAGATGCGCCCCGCCATTTTAATGTTGGAATCAAAGGCATTTATTTATTTATTGAAGAAAAGGTGAAGTTGATAGCAACAACATGCAGTTGGATGTTAGAGGCAGTGGCGTAGCGACCAGGGGGCAAAGGCTGATACCCGAGGCGCCAGACTTAGGGAGCGCCACGGAGTCAAAACATTACTGAGTTTACATTATTTTTAAAACAAAATATGATGAGAAGGCTTGAAAATAAATCACGCCCCGGGCATCAATTACGCTTGCTAGGCCACTGACGACGACTGGGGTAAAAAAAATCACATTATGATCCTAGCCAGTGGCGGCTCGTCCATTAGAGCTGCAGCACCCCCTTTAATTATTTTTTAAGCTTGTATTTTTAGTTTTTAATCTTATTTGCTTACTTTTCAACTCTCAGAGTTCAATGACTTACAAAAATGGAAAAAAATGAAAAAAAAAAGGCTTAAAATGAATCCAAACGAAGAGAGACGCAGGTCTGAGCTGCAAAATAATCTGCCCCCCTGAAATCCGTTCACTGAGCAGAAAATCCGGAGTGAAAAAGCAACTCTTTCTTCCTTTAGTTTAGACGGGCTATGGGCTGAAAGTCAACACAGCTCTGGCTGGCACGGAGCCAACTGAACGAAAAAAAGATGCTCTATTTAATGTTTTTCTTTTCTTCCTCACTCTGACACAAGTTGCAATCTCATTGGCTGTTTATGAGTTTCGCTTTCGGTTCGTGTTGCGACGACAGATTCAAGCAAACAATACTATTCTAAAATTTTCAAATTTTTAGAGTATTTCAGTAAAAAATGTATTTAATACGTTTTAGCTTAAAAATAAATTTTCTGTAAATGAGTTATTTGATATTCATTTTTGAAAGAGCGTTATCGAGTGAACTGGGCAAGAAGGGAAGTGTATATGTGGACTTCCGATTATTATTATTATTATTTTTCGTCAGAGGAATCGTCACATCAACATTCACTTTAATTTTTGTTAGTAAAACTAATAGAAAATGTCATATGCTGGTTATTTACTTTGTTTTAAAAGCAGGAAATTTCACATCTGGATTTGGAATTAAAAAATTTGGCATACTTGGAGATAAAGTAGCTTTTAAAATTGTATTCTCTTGATAAACATTTTTTGCAGCCCTCCTCGTTTCTGAGCTCACGAGCCACCACTGATTCTAGCGCCACTTACTCTCGCTACGCCACTGGTTAAACGACATGGACACTTGGACAATTATTTGACTGCATTACGGACACCTGCTCATGAACGGACGTTCATGAGCAGGTGCAAGGTTTCTAAAAGAATATAAATTAAATGCCTATCACAATTTGAAGTTTAAAATTACTTTGTTAAGCTAACCATGAATACTATCAAATTATACATATGAGACCCAAATGAAATTAAACACAATCAGTATTCCCGGTGAGCAAGATGGTCGCCGAAGTCGGCTAGTCAGTAATAAATAGATTTCAGATGATTTATTTTAAAATATTAATTAGTTATTAATTTATTTTAAAACATTAATTTGTTTCAGACAACAAAGCAGAAGTCAAGCGAATATGATATCTGCAATTTTCGTCACGATTTTCACAATTTTATCTCAGAATACTTTATGATAAAAGTCGATCAGTCAATGAATAAAAATTGTTTTGTCTATTTTTTCCCGTGACTGCAAACGTTTACATTTGATGTGCATTACAGTACCATCATGATGTGCATTACAGTGCATTTTTTAAACTTATAAAAAGAATTAAGCATAATTATATGCACATCTCAGTAACACTTTAGATTTCTAAGAGAATTTGCATTCCAGATGCCGTTTTGAAGTGTGAAATCACATGCAAGTACATTTCAATGCTGTATTAAAAAATACTGCATAGTTTTAATTTATTAATAATAGTTATAGAGGGTCAGAACAACAGATATGATGTCCGTTTGAAAAATTATGCCTATAATTCACATATATTGGCAAATATAAAACAGAAAAAAATATCACATTTAGCTACATATGAAGCTTCACACAAATCTTTTTGGGTTCATGGATAACGTTAATGTGTGCTTTTCTCAACAGGGTTGAGAACCACTGATTTAAAGCAAAAATTAAACTTGAGCATCTACAATAAAACGAAATCCATAAAAAAAAAGAGTAATTACCTGCAAATTAGTATATGGTTGTTAAACACCGGAGGAACATCAAATAGAAATTATAAAACCATCGCTGCTTTTTTTGAAAAATATATGCACACATTTAAATTTTTATAATAAATCGTCCGACATCGGACGCTCAACTGTTGTCTCGCAAGTGAACCAGACACGGTGGTGAACCCGTATATTATAGGTCTCGTGATAGTACGACAAACACGTGACTCAACACTTCGGGGCGAGAGATAGGGTCTCAGAAGCTATGATTCACTGACCTAAAAGTACAGGAGGATCTTACCATTGGAGACTTCTTTCGTAGGATAAGAACAACAATATCAACAGTGCACTCCCGATTATCCGGGTTAATCACCGGGAGGGGTCGCACGGACAATAGAAAAACACGGATAATCCGAAAACTCCTTTTTTATTAAAAAAAAATCAACATCAGTACAAAAATATAAAAATTAACTTACATTTGCATGCAGTATAACATCAAACTAGGAATTTTCCTTTTAACATTTACTGCTTTAAAAAATCTTTTATGCGTCTTTACTTCTGCTGTTTGTTCATCTCTTGTCGTATATCGACACATATTTTACGAACCGCAGTAATGTCACCGTAATCAAATCCTCTTTGTCCCATATAATCTAACAAAGCTTCCACACATTGTAGAGCAGCAGAATGAGAAATTGTATTTCCCTCATTTAGTACATCTTCTGCATAAATACTAGCTGATTCTCCATTATCAAGTTTTTAAAGGATTTCTAATTTTTGTTTAACATTTAAAATGTTTCGTTTCGTTTCACACCACTCATTTTTACCAGTAAAAAATTTCACGCTACTAACTGACGACAAACAAGACGCAAAAACTAAAGGAACACATGCGACAGTGAGAGAAGACGAAGAAGTTAAAGAATGACGTGTCAGAAAGAAGCGTGTTCGTACGAGAACGAGCTAGCAGGAAGTGGACGATTCATTTCTCGGGAAATTAGGGGTTGAACCGGTAGAGATTGAACTTGGAGGAAGAAAAAATCTATTCTCTAGCCTCCGCCGTCACGGCTCACTAGTTTCACGGAATGAATCTCTCGATCGAACATCAACATTGATTTTACATGCATGATAAGCTTGAAAATGTTTCTCTTAAAATTTTTTTTTGTGAATCCGGAATGAGCACGGATAATCCGGTTTGCGGATTATCCGTGCAGAGAGTGGGATAAAGCAGAGTGTCTATGTGTGCGTGTGTTCCTTACACAAATCTACAGTTTTTGCCCAATCTTGATGAAATTTGGCACATGTGCTCTTCAAAACAAGAGAAAGATCACTGTCAACTTTCAATCAACCCCAAAAGTTAATTAAAATTTCAGTTTATTAAAAATTGAGCAAGATTTTGGCGTTTTTCTGCCATATCTACCGAAAATGTTATCTCACAAAAACTATTTTGACACCATCTTAATGTTCGAAACATTAACTTTTCAGTGACACCCGTTTTATTTCCTTACAATTTTTTTTCTCTAATTTTAATAATTTTTCTAAAATCAATTTTATGCACAAATATATGGACATTAAACATATAGCGATCAAGAATACAGACGAAGAACTGTTGTCAGAATACATAAGCAGAATTCTGGAAGACGACAAAAAAGTTTAAAAGCAGACGATTCACAATTTATATCAGGAACAACTATTAAATTGGTTCAGTTATTCCATTTTAGCGGGAATTATTTTTACTTTTCCAAGTGTGAAATTTTTTTTACTTTGCTCTACTATTCTCATATACTCATCTCAACAGCTGCATATTCGCCTTCGATATGCAGCCGAAGAAAAAACAGTCAATCGAAAAAGTAAATCCCGAAGCAAGAACAAAAGTTCAGCGTGAAGCTTCCATCGAACGAAACCGCCTCACCACGGCTGAAATGCATTGGTGTCTTCGAAATCTCGTTAGGTTTTCATTTTATAGAATTTTACTTGGTTTATAGAAGCAATTTTTCATAAATCTTAATTTTGATTTTTTCCCCCTCAAAAATAACTATTTATTTGTTTCAGTAACTTCAATGTGAAAACATTTCATTGAATGGCTTTAATTCAAAAGAACTAATGTCAACTATGATATACAGTAGAGTCCCGCTCATCCTGACGGGAATTTTTTGACCGAATGTTTTGCTTTGTTAATCCTACATCAGTTCGTAAATTAAAAACTCGTATATCTACTCTATTAAAATTCGAAGGTAAACAAACGTATGTATGTATGTATGTATGTATGTCCCTCTATCTTCTCACGAACCGCCGACCGGAGAAGCGCGCGGAAGGTACCAAAAGATGGGGAATAATCCAGGGAAGCCATTTCGGCCATTTAAATATCGAAATTTTAATTAGTGAAAAAGATATTAATTAAAAACTAACTGACAACAATGCTTTTCATTGTTTGGGATACTTTATAACAATACTTTTCATTGTTACAGCGCAATTCAAAATTTATTTTATTGTTGAAGTCGTTTACTTTAAAGAACATTGTTACAACAACAATAAAAAAGTGATGCTGACAGAAATAAAAAAAATGTATTGTTGAAAGTGTATAAATTCTTTTTTTAATCCCGTGATATAACGTCCAACAAAATCATTTTAACGAAATTAAAAGGGGTGTATTATTTCTGTAAAGTTATGTGCCGAAAGATAGAGATTAGTTATGTTAGTGATTTTAATCATTATTCATTGATTTGATAAAGTTTAAATATTTGTGGAAGCTTCTATTTTAAGCTGATATTTGGAAGTTACTACTTTTGCTTTGTTCAATTCTCGCTTTTTCCGATGCCTAAAAGAAAAAGAGGAATTACAGGGGATGCTGCCAGTAGACGGGAGGCAATTAGAAAACGTGAAAGGAGAGTTGTTGAAACTGAAGAAGAAAGAAGCCGCCGATTGTCAACTATGGAACAACGTGGCGAGGACAGAAGAGCGGAAGAAACAGAAGAACCAAGTAATAGCCGATTGGCAGTAATGGCACAACGTGGCCAGATGAGAAGAGCCGAAGAAACAGAAGAACAAAGAAATAGCCGATTGGCAATAATGGCACAACGTGGCCAGGAGAGAAGAACCGAAGGAACAGACGAACAAAGAAATAGCCGATTGTCAGCCATGCTACAACATGCAAGAGATGTTATGAAGGACATGTTATTGAAGGACAAAATCACCATCAGATACAAACTTTTTATGCAGCTAGAACTGTTCTGAACTGAAGAACACAACTGTGGAGAAATGGACAATCTCTGTCTGAAATGCGGAGGGTTGTATTTCCAGGATGAAAAGAATACCAGAGGAATTTACACTCATTGTTGTCATAATGGAAATATAATTGAGCAGGCTTCAGTTTATCCAGTGGAAATGAAAGGATTGATGGATGGCTCCGATGAATTATCAGTGCATTTCGAAAATAACATAAGGTCATACCAGTGCTTCAATGGGTGCACAGATTGTACCGTCTACAGGGAGAGGAGCGTATTGCTTCAGAATTCATGGCCAAATTTATCACCGGAGCTCTCATCTACACCCAGCTGAAGCAGGAGGTGAAAACACTAATACAATACACTTCAACAATATTATAACACACATTAGGCATGTGTCACGTGACCTCAGGTATTATTCGATTTAGCCCGTGCAACGCCGGGCCATACAGCTAGTAGTAATATAAAAACTAAAACTAAGCTGTGGGAAAAGTTGTATGTACTTATTAAAAAAGAAATCATCGATTTTTATAGTTTTACCCATCTAAAACTTGTATTACATGCATTTTAAGGCACCAATTACCTACTCAATTTTTTCATGTTTTATTTATTTAGCACCTAAACGTTCCGTATCAATGCTTGGCAATTATGGCAACCCTCGAATATGACATTTTTTAGCAGTTGACATACACCTCCCCGAACGCCTTTTTCTTTTATTAAACCAACGTTCTCAAACTGAATGCAAAATTTTAAATTTTCTTCATTTTAATGCTATAAAATGGCAGAATTTGACGTCTATGCAAAATGTCGTTTGCCATTTAACACTAGAACGAAGGTCTGGAGATGTATTCCAACCCTCAGTGGCGGCTCGTCAACTCAGAAACGAGAAGTGCAGGAAAAAATATTTCTGGAACAGGATTTCTAAAAGAGATACAAGTGAAACACAATTTAAAATGAACAACTGATTCACCACTAAATAGACCCAAATTTTTAATTGTAATTATCTAAGGTATATTTTAGAAAATTATCGACTTATCTTTTTTCGATAAATGGCCTCCTACAAAATGATTATTAAAGCAGACGGGTTTCTGTCAAGACAAAGTGAAAGCGAAACAAGAATCAAATAAAGCGAACGAAAAAAGGAGAGGGGAAAAAAATCAAGACAGAGAAGGCGAGCCTTGGGTGGGAGGGAGAAAAAAAAGGTACACCATATACTGTTCAGCAACGGATTCCGAGACTACCACTTTTGAACGATTTTAGGTGTCAGGCAATGAGTCATATGAGCGCATTTCCGGAGTTCATTAGATTACGCTCAGTAAAATGTAAATATCACCCTTCCACTCTTCACTTCCCCACTATTTTAATGAAAGTAACTCCACCCGGCGCATGCGCAAAAGCGCGGAGGGTTTCCGAATCCGTTGCTAGCAGGGTTGCCATATTGGCCTTTTTAAGGCCAAATTATAGAAGCCCTTGGCCCTTAGGAATTTCCATTGGCCTTAAATTCATTTTTAGCCCTTTTTTCGTTAATGACTTTTAGAACAATTTTTAGTTACTTATTCTATTGTTTTTTAATAAATTTTTGATATTACACATTTCAAATGATATATAATGAGCTGTCAAACGAAATAGCTCCCGAATAGAACAAGGATGTTTTAAATTTCTTTCACTTAAATCTTAATTCAATAATAGAACATTGAACATATGCCTATCAAGTGGGATTCGTTTTCATAAAGGATAGCTGTTTTTCTAATAGCAAATAACGTTTTCAATCAATTTGTCAAATTTGGCCTTATTTTTAAGAAGGCGGTTTGGCCTTATTTTGCTATTTTGATCTGGCAACCCTGGTTGCTAACAATAGTTGGCCGTGCGCGAAACCTGGGCTGCGGCTTGAGCAGCCGAGCCACGGGATGAATGGAAGGAAACGACGGTCTTCGCCTTCCGACACGCCCCTTAGCTATTGCGCAGTCCCAACTTGTATATCTTCTACTTTTATTGGTTCATTTCCTGTGTTTTTTTAGTTACTTTTTTTTCATTTCCGTTGTATACTAGCCGCAACTGGGTTTGTTTATTTTTGATTAGCAGTACTATCACGGCGCTGCCCATGAGATCCTGAATTTCAGCAATTTAAAAAAAAAAAAAAACATACAATCTTCAACTTCAGGTTTAAACTTTGAAGCCACATTATGTAAACAGCTCCCTGAGGTCATGTTTCATTTTCTTCAGTTTCAACGAAAGTACACGCAGAATGAACATGTCTTCTGGAACTAAAGATATCAGCCTGTACACTCGACTATCAAAAAGTATAAAAACAAACAAATTAAAACCTTAATCTGTCGGTGCGACGACGGACCTGCAAAATCTCGCTGAAAGCAAGCGGATTATGACGTCACGTGATTTCGACGAAATGCGTGTTGGGAATAGAACATCGCGACCTTGGTTACGAAGAATCACGAAGGGAAAAATGGAGCGAAAATATTTTAACACTTCAGAAAAAAATTAATTAAAATTCAACCATAAAAGATATTTTAACCGTTCTTGTTTTAAATCGGGGGGAATATTCCATTCATTACATCAAAAAAAAAAGATAACGCTGTTAGAACGGTTGGTGCAGTAAATTGAAATACGAAAACAAAATTTCGTCGGCAAAACTAACTATTTTTTTTTTAATTTCTCAAAATTCAGTATAAAAAAACAAGTCCAAACAAATTTCATTAGAAAGAAAATTGTTTTTTTTATCCGATGGTGTATTGATTGTTTTTCAACTATCATTAGAAAAGATACTACAGCCGTAAATGACCCAAAACAACACAAAATATTACATAAAAAATTTTCTAGGTTACATTTTAAAATTCGGGCTTCGAGTCACCATTACGACTACCTGTGTGCCAAATTTCATGGCTATAAGTGCGATAGATTCGTCTGGACATCGCCCGCACACACAAACATTGCCTTTTATAAATATAGATTTATTATATGGTACCGGTTTATAATTTGTGGCTTCCTATATTCTTTTTTCCATTTTTCTTCGGCTAATTTTTTTTTATTATTTATATTTTTTTAATGTTATTTAGTTATTACCCAAGAAATTTTGTGTGTTGGAAAGTTTGAAATTAGGTATAGAAAAATTTGAAATTGTGATAAGAAATTGTGTATCGGTTGATTTAGGCTTTTTCTTGTGACGCAGTGTGTTGTATGGTTAGGTTTTAATTTGTGGCTTCCTGCATATATATATTTCTTTTTTTTCTTTATTTTCCTTATTATTATTATTTTATTTTAATGTTATTTAGTTATCAATCAAGAAATTGCGTATAGGAAATTTGAAATTGTGTTGGTTGTTTTAGCCTTTTTCCTATGAAGCAGTGCACCTTGTGTTGAATTTTTGTATCAAAATTTGTATGTCCGTAAAGACAGGTCAAATTAATAGTTATATGATTTCCATTGTTAATTTAACTCTCAATGTTGAAAAATAACCTAATGAGACTAAAAACGAAATAAATAAATAAAGAACATGCTATAAAATAATTTTAGGAGGGTACTGCAGCCCTAATGGAGGAGCCACTACTGACACCAGGCGTTGAGGAATAATGCAAATAGCAAGAAATTTAAAAGGAGAAAAAATTAATACAGCAAAACAACCAGAAATAATTTTCTACTCACAAATAAATGAAGTGAAATTATTTCAAATAAATAAAGCCAAAGAAAATAGTTCAAGCCGAGAGAAAATAAATAGACAAGATAAGAGTGCTAATTTGTGATTTTTTTTTCTATGATGAAACTTACGCTGTAAAACTTCCAGCTCCAACAGAGGCATAGAGCGGCACTTATAGTGGAGTAGCGATGGGGGTGGGCAAGGGGACGTAGATGCCTCAGTTGCCATAGGGGCAAAACATTAGTGCTTTTACATTAGTTTTTGAAGCCAAACATGCGAAAAATTAATTCCAATCCAGCCGCCATTTATCCTTTCTACGCCAATGATGAAAAAGGAGGCATAAAAGATCATATTAAGCACAGGGAGACACCTACTGTCGCTACGCTATTGGGAGCTTACTCCTTATTTCACCTTGGGACTAAGTGATTTCCAGCACAGTTTCGAATTAAGCGTGACTGTTTCTCGTACAGCCGATGCTTTTGGATTCCATTTCCGTAAATTAATGACCTAGTGCTGTTGAAAATCCGAGTTCTTCAGTACAGTTATCTCATTCATATATAATCAATTCCATGCATAAGACTCAAAACACTGTTGAAAAATTTCATCGCACGGGAAAAAAAACTAACATTAACAGCTTATAAACTATCGGTAATTTAAAAAAAAAAACCAGGTGAGGTTTCTTTCCAACTTACTGTTCAGCAACGGATTCCGAGACTATCACTTTTGGACAATTTTACACCGGAAAGGAGTGTCAGGCAATGAGTCATATGAGCGCATTTCCGGAGTTCTTTGTTAGATCACGCTCAGTAAAATCTAAACATCACCCTTCTATTCTTCGCTTTCCCCCTATTTTGATGAAAATAACTCCGCCCGGCGTATGCCCAAAAGCGCGGACGGTTTCGAATCCAACAATAAATCAAATGTCAATAAACAATAAATCAAATGTCAATTCACACTAAAAAAAAATCAATCACTGTACATCACTTATCTGGAGGAAAACTCAGTTTCGAGAAACATGTGATTTTGTGTGGTATTCGAGAATTGTTTTTGTTAACTCGGCACAAGCTAAGAACCCCGTTCTGGAGCATGCGCCGGAGAACAAACCTTCATCCTTCCTTCCATAAGTGATTTTAGCAATAGTTTCATGCACTTTTTTTTTTTCGAACTTTACTCCGAATATTAACTTTGCTATTGTTATGGAATCCGAATTTTCTGAACTCAACTGTATTTATCTTTTGCAAAAAAAAAAAAAAAAAAACCTTTTTATTTATCAGTTCCAACAAAACTCTTATCAGTGTATCAGCCAGTTGTCAGAACAAACAAAGATAACAATCAACATAAGATACAGATGTGAGCTAATCCAGACAAACTAATCAATCTATTATTCAAGATTATTTCCCTTTACTAAAATAAAAAGTCAGAGATAAAATTCATTTATCACCTTAAAAATATGTCAAAAATCGGAAGTTAAAAGACAGATTCACTTAGACTTTTGCAATAGTTGTATCCAAGATAGGGGAGGGAAAACTATTCAGATTTAAATTCTTTGAAGTTTAAATATATATAAAAAAGAATGGTTTTAAATATTTAGCTCAGTTTCAATTAGTATTCATACATGCAGCTGTGACAACACAAAATTCTGACTTACTTCGAAAAAAAAAAAAATCTTTGTTCTCTTCCAATGCATCTATACTTATAATATTATATGTCCTGACGAATCTATCGCACTTACAACCTTGAAATTTGGCACACAAGTAGTCGTAATGGTGACTGAATGCACCTCGAAGCCGAAATTTTAAAATTTAATCTAGAAAATTTTTTATTTAATGTTTTGTGTTATTTTGGTTGATTTTTCGCACTAATTTCTCAATAGAATAGTTTCGAATAAGTTTACGACAAAAATATATACACCATCGAAAAGAGCATGCGATTTCCGTTCTAATGAAGTTAGTTTTGGAGAGAGATTTCTAACGTAATTCACTGAATTTTGAAAAAATTTTGAAAAATAGTCACTTTTATGGTAATTTTTAATAAAGATTTCTTTAAATTATCGCATCTGACGTTCTAACATCTCTATAATTTTCATTTTTTTTCAGCCTACAAATGGAACGTTTATGTCGGATTTAAAACAAGAACTATTAA
The DNA here is from genome assembly GCA_013235015.1 of Araneus ventricosus. Classification (NCBI taxonomy): domain Eukaryota; kingdom Metazoa; phylum Arthropoda; class Arachnida; order Araneae; family Araneidae; genus Araneus; species Araneus ventricosus. The sequence goes on from BGPR01014622.1 coordinate 19,520, forward strand.
AATATCTTTTTTCGTTTTTTAAAAATTAATTTTTCCCTGATCGGTTCAAACAGTTTTTTCGTAGCGAGAGCTTCTCCGGACCATCCCACAATGCATTGTTGCAACGCGACCTTCTTCGCGGCAGGTGACGTCATTCGCGAAGAAAAATAAGCGGGAATATCAATAATGTATATTTTTTGTTTTGATTTTGTTTTCAAAATTTTTTCGTGCCATTGTGGGCACTTTTTTTCGCCCGCTTTTTTGAAGTCTTGATTCCACGGGCAACGCCGTGCGCGTATTGCTAGTTAAAGATATAATTCCACAAAATGTCAATAGCATTTTTGATAAAAGACACAGATAAATGCAATTTTTACAACATATATAGCGAAATAAATTTATGAAATTGCATTTATAAGCGATAAATAATGCTTTCATTCTTTCACGAAATAAATTAAAAACAGTTGCCAAAAAGACTCTTCTATTAGTGTACTAAAAAGTATTCTTTATTTTAATTATTTACTACAGTAGAACACCGGGAATACGAAATTTCGGATATTCCGTACACCTTTTTTTTTTAAAAAAAAATTACTGAAAAATGAAGGAAAAAGAACAATTACGAATCAGAAACAAAGCTAATGTTTATTCCAAACTTAAGAGAAGTATTCGTATTGGTCTTTAAGAACGAATAAAGCACCTTAATTAGTAGAAACAAACTCAGATATCTTTCTTTTTACCCTCAACTTGTTTGCCACTGTACCGTGCGAATCGCTGCATGTTTTTTCCGCATGCCTTCACAGAGCAACCAGAGTCAATATTCTACTTCATTTGGTAGAGTGATCAAGAGTATTTTTTATCTAATTTCCCAGATAATCCGAATTCCCCAGAATCTAAATAAAGGCCAGTTCCAATTAGTTCAGATTTCCAGGGGTCTACTGTACTTTTTAAGTCTTCAACTTATAATTTAGTATCATCTTAGTTGTTACCCATATGCATCATGAGGTTGAGCCTCTTGAATGGAATCAAAATGTTTAACATAATATTAAGTCCTGAAAATATTAACACAGTGTATTGTCATCAAGAATACACAAGTGCACAAAATTTCAAAACACCAGGATATGAGTGAAAAATCGATTATAAAATTCAATCTTTACAAAGATGAAATATTTAAGTAAAATAAAAGCGCGATATAAGGCTTCCTTCATTATTTTTGAAATCACTGCTCTGCCTTAAACTTTTCTTCTTCGACCTCAACTGGCATCATTGAAAATCCCATAAAAGCAACAACAAAAAACCTTTACTAGTGAGTTTGCCATTGTCTTTTAATTTCGTTATTTTGATGTTATCTTGCGATAACCTCTGAACATAATATTGAGACAAATTTATTTTTACATTATCTTAAAATTTAAAAAATGATCTTCTCAGTGCAATGAGTTTGATTGTTGTAATCCCCCCCCCCTCTAATTTGCTCAATTTAAAAAAAAAAATTCTAGTTGTCTTGTCTATATCTTGTTTTATTTTTACCACATAAGTGTAATAAGAAAATAAATACAAGCGAAAGGGATTTAAAAGTACTCTGAACTACATTTTCCCATTTTTTTAAAAAAATATTTTAGTAATAATAAATTCTTTAAAAATTAATTTAAATTTTTATATGATTTTGCACTGTTGTGAGGAAAATGAGCATTACCAAAGTAAAGCATTAGTCATAATTTCTCCTCTGAAACAGTAATGAATCCCTACACACCCAGTTTTCGTAAAAATCATAAAATTTCATCATTTTTTTCCTAAGCAAAAAATACTCATTAGTAACTACTTTACAATAGGACAAAAGTACATCAGAAACTTATAGGGACATTGGCAAAAATGATTGCAATTAAATAAATTTAAACAATTTCAGACAAAACATATTGGCAACAGCCAAGATAGGTCTATTTCATATCTTAACTGGAATTGCAAAACCATAATTCATTTGTTGTATAACTATTACTAAAGTCTCAATTAAGTTGAGAGATGCACTGATTTTGGAAAAGATATGGGCAGTGGCAGCTCGTGAGTTCAGAAACAAGGAGGGCTGCAAAAAAATGTTTATCAAGAGAATACAATTTTAAAAGCTACTTTATCTCCAAGTATGCCAGATTTTTTAATTCCAACTCCAAATGTGAAATTTTCTGCTTTTCAAAGTAAATAACCAGTATATGACATTTTCTATTAGTTTTACTAACAAAAATTAGAGTGAATGTGGATGTGACGATTCCTCTGACGAAAAATTAATAATAATAATAATCGGAGCTCCACATATACACTTCCCTCCTTGCCCAGTTCACTCAATAACACTCTTTCAAAAATGAATATCAAATAACTCATATACAGAAAATTTATTTTTAAGCTAAAACATATTAAATATATTTTTTACTGAAATACTCTAAAAATTGAAAGTTTTAGAATAGTATTATTTGCTTGAATCTGTCGTCGCAACACGAACCAAAACTCGTAAACAGCCAATTAGATTGCAACTTGTGTGAGAGTGAGGAAATAAAAGTAAGATATATTAAAAAGAGCATCTTCTTTTCCCGTTCAGTTGACTCAGTGCCTGTGTTGATTTTCAGCCCATAGCCCGTCTAAGTTAAAGGAAGAAAGAGATGCATTTTCACTCTGGGTTTTCAGTGAATCTATTTCGGGGGAGGCAGATTATTTTGCAGCTCAGACCTGCGTCTCTCTTTGTTTGGATTCATTTTAAACCTTTTTTTCCCAATTTTTTATTACTTTTTTTGCATTTTTGTAACTCTAAGAGTGAAAAAGTAAGCAAATAAGATTAAAAATGAAAAATACAAGTTTAAAAAAATAATTTCAGGGGGTGCTGCAGCTTTACAGTCCTAATGAATGAGCCACCACCGTTTATGGGACTGTGCTAGCCTTGTGGTAAGGTCTCAGCTATTAGGCCAGATGATTCCAGGTTTGAAACCCGATTCTAATAAAGAACTGCCGTGCATGTGGGCTGGTACACATTAAATTACAATAAAATTTGCTACATTAACATGTTTCTTCCCTAACATTTGAACATGGTCATTGATCAAACATCCTCCAGTTGGTGTGGTGTAAAAGTTTGGAGAGAGAGGTGCCGACTGAGGTGTTATCCTTGTCATGGTTCAAAATTATGAAGTCTGTCCCAAAATAGCCTTCGTATTGCTTCAAACAGGATGTTAATATAACTAAGTTTGGAAAAGTTCCGAGAAGCACATATACAGTCAAACCCCGTTATAACGAACCCTCAACGGACCGACTCAGAAGTTCGTTTTAACCGAGGTTCGCTGTATCCGTATTTGCAAAAAAAAAAAAAAATGTCCCAACATGCTAAGATACTACTTCTATAATAAACTTCTTAATAATATAATATTTTCATTAGTAATTAGGGACAAATAAAGTATTAAATAATATACTCAATAATAAACAAACTACACATTTATCTTTTTTTACTCATTTGCTAATCCACTACATTGAAAAAAAGTTATTTTTGGTTGAAAAGTTTTCGATTTTATATACAACTCATCAATTTGTTTATCAACTATTTTAAACAGGTCCACAACATGTTCGTAGACAGGTCCACAACATGTTCGTGCTTTTGCATCTGCAATTGAAGGCCCTGGTTCGTCTTGTTCTTCCTCCATATCTGAAGACGAATCTACAATAGAGTTATTTTTTTCATTAACTAATTCCACGATATCTTCCTCACTCACTTCCCCAGGTGACCCTGGTTGACACCAGACCTGGTGTCCACCAGGGGGAGGAGGGGAGATAGAAACTGTAAAGAGCCTTGCCTATTGTTCCTTTGTCCCACTTATGGGGTTAGCAGCGACTCTAACAAAGGTACAATAGGCTAGGAATGTGGTCTCTGGACCAGAGTATTTCATGCAAAAGGGGTAACTCTTGTAGAAGTTGGGTTGACTTGAGCACAATTAGTAAAGAATGTCCCTTTGGGCAAGTAAAAGTTTGAAGTTTTAGAAATTTTCAGTTCGCTGCAACCGAGTCTCCAGCGTTTGCTGTTTGTAGTAAACATATGAAAATACATTATTAACATAGGGCTTCAGTTGGGACCATGTAAAAGGTTCGCTGTAACCGAGGGTTCATTATATCCCAGGTTCGCTATAACGCGGTTCGACTGTATTTAAAAATTGTTATCAAAAGGTAAAAATATATATTTTCAGAGTAATTTTTTTTAACATCAAAAATATTTTCCAAGTGTTAAAAAAAAGTGCAGATCAAAATTGGTAATTTTATATCTCTTGCTGTTTTCTTGCCTTTGGAAAATCAGTGAATTTGAATTACTTTAATTTCAAGATATATTGATTTAACCTTCCAGCGTGCGTGCGTATGCAAGAGATACTTGCATTGTGCACCGTATTACATATTTATATTGTTCTTTTATAAATTTAAGTGCAATTTTTATTTATAAAATCTTCGTTTACTATTAAGCTAATAAATACAGATAACGCAAATAAAAGTTGCGCTTATTTTTGTAAAACAATACGATATATATATTTAATACGATGCACGATACGTCGTAAAAATTTGTACAGGCATGCCCACTGGAAGGTTAAGCCTAAATCTCTGTCTGTGGGCTGAGAATATTCCAATCTTGATTAGAAACTGTACAAGAAAATAGTGGATTGCAAAGTTATGTTCAGATTTGCTCGCAGAAGACCTGTTTTTTCATTTTTATTTACGGTATTCATAAGTCTTGGAAATAAAACTCCATACAAGGACTATGCTTTAACTGAAAATATAATAAAAATATACCCCTGAAATATTGCCATGAAGTAAACACCTGAAATCATTTAAACTAATCCAGAACATTAAAGTGATACATATAAGCATAAAACATTTTTAAACAATTTCATTCGAGGTGCAAAAGACAATTTTTCATTTCAATTAAATATTAATTTATGTTTCACTACATTTCATAAAGTTACATACTTTTTAGATTGTCAAACATTTTTTAAATGCTAAGTGCAACTTATTTTTAAAGGCAAGTTTAAGTTCTTGGAATTGCTACATTAACATATTTCTTCTCTAACATTTGAAAATTCAGCAAGATCAGCTAGAGTCTAATGTAAACAATAGCTTTTCTCTCAGATCTTGTATTAGATTCTAAAGAATATAAACAATTTAAAAACAACTGCTGAAGATTTAGAACTACTAGCAGGAAGAAAATGGTTCGCTAATATTGTCTTGAGAGGGATTTTCTGACTCTTTTCAGTATAGAAGTTTCATCCCTCACGTATACTTCAAACAGTCTAAAAGTTTTACATTATTTAATCCCCGACTCATATTTTTGATTCTACTTTTTCAGAAGCTCAGACAGATTTATATTTCTTTTTAAAAATATTTTTAATGGATATATAAACTAAAGAAGAAAAAAAGCTGGTGCTGCCATCTGTTGCCTTCATTAGTTACTAAAGACACATTTTTTTCTCCTAATACATGAAAAATAGATAGCCTCTTGGCTATGCAAAAAGCTCTTAAAAAGTTAGTTTCAAAAGGAAACCATCAACACTGAAAAGGTTAAAACAAAATTTGTGGAAAATACTGAGTTTACATTTCACAAATTCTGAAATTCCGGATTTGAAAAAGATAAAAATCTGGAATTCTGGCTATATCTGGACCACAATCACACAGGATTACATTGCCATCTTTAATACGTAAATAACAAACGCACACACTAAAATTGGACCACAATGCAAATACAGTGACCTCTCATTTTATACGCACTCTCTTTTATGCATGTTTTTTTCACAGTCCCGGCCAGGGATATAGAAAAACAATGATAACTCTTATTCATTTATGCGCCACACTAAAAAAGCACCTCTCACTCATGAGTGTTGAAAAAATTTTCTTAGTTCAAATTTTTTCAGCAGAACAAAACCCCTTTTTGTTAGGAATGCATTCTCTCACCCTTCCCCTATTGTTCAGATTCCAGGAACACATTCCTCTACCTTATACACAGTGATGTACATGGGGGTTCTTGCGATTGACGTCAGTAAAAGTCGCATTTATACAGCAGCCAATTAGAGAGGTTAGTATGGTATGTACCACTTGGCATTGATCACTAACAAAAGAACCACCAGTTCCATTTTAAAAGGTTGAAAAAAACAATGTTTTCATTTAAAATGGATGTTATGAAAAAATTCAAAGAAAATCCTTGCACCTCAAAAAAAGCTTTAGCAGAGCATTTTAATGCCCCAGAATTGACATTGAGAGGGATTTTAAAAAATCGGGAGGCGATAATAGTAGCTCATCAAGAATGTGGAATTCAGTCGAAGATAAGAAGAAGAATTCAAGGCAAGAAGTTCGAAGAATATGAGAAAGTTTTGGTGAAATGGTTTAAAGAAGCTCATGCCTCGAACCTTCCTGTTAACATTGAGCTTCTAAGGGATAAGGCCGTACAGTTGTCAAAGAGTTTTGAAATGGTAAACTTTTCTGCATCACATGGATGGGTTGAAAAATTCAAAAATAGGCATAGCTTGGCAACTCATGCCCTTTCTAGGGAAAGTGCGAGTGTCAATGAAGGAACTGTAGAACAATGGAAAGAAGACTTGGCTACTTTAGTAAATGGATATGAACCGAAAAACATCTACAATTGTGACAAAACTGGACTTTTTTATAAACTGATGCCTGACAGAACCTTAACATTCAAGGGAGAACCATGCCAAGGTGGGAAAAAAGTAAAGAAAGACTAACTGCCAATGGTTTGGAAAAATTCCCACCATTGGTCATTGGCAGATGAAAAAAAACCTCTCTGCTTTAAGAACGCGAAGAAACTTTCTTGAGACTACACTAGCAACAAAACAGTGTGGATAACATCGCACATTTTCTTGGATTTCCTTCATAAAATCGACAGGAAAATGGAAAGTTCTCTTATTCATGGATGAGTGTCCTGCTCACCCACAAGATCTTCCAACTTTTATCAACATGGAAGTTGTGTTTTTTCCTGTGAATTGCATGAGCAAGATTCAAACTTTGGATCTGAGTGTCATTCGTTGTGTGAAGGTGCACTACAGAAAAACATGAATCTGTCGACTTCTGGCTGCGTCAGAAACAAAATGTGCAATGAAAGATGAATTGAAGAAAGTTACTGTTCTTGACGCAATTCATATGTTGTGCTCATCATGGAGAAACATCACTGAGAAGTGAATTAAAAGCTGCTTTAAGAAAGCAGGAATTTTGTTTCAAGCAGAAAATGAATGTGAGGAGCCAGGAAATGAAAGTGAAAATGACATAAATGAAGAAGATTGCTATACTGTATCTGGTGGACTCTGGTGTACTTTCAACGAATTTGTTGATGCAAATTTAATCACAGCTCAATTGCGGGAAATTGGAGACGTTGTAGCTGAAATAAATGGTGGTGAAGAAGATGAAGAGGCGGACAACGATGATGAAGAAGATGCAGCAAAAGTTCCTCCAACTCACACAGTAGCGTTAGAAGCATTAGAAACTCTGCTTCACTATTTTCAGTTCAATTCCTTCATGTCTTGATGAACTTGAAAAGACCCTTTTTGAAAATTTACGAAAATTCTAAAACAATCCTTGATTGTAAAAAATTTTGCGAGAGAGTAATAGGAGTGAAATGAAATTTGGGTAGGTAAGTATTTCCATTTTCTTTGTGTTCTAAAAAAATAATTAAAGGAAGTTATATACGTATTTGGATTTTGAAACTAATTATATTTACATTTTTCAGCAGTATATACATAGTATTAATTAACAATATATGTACACTGTATTGATGTTTTACTTTCAAGCTCCCTTTTGTGGTTTTTCACTTATGCACATTTTTTTTGCTGTCCCCTGAGCACGCGCATAAGTGAGAGATCACTGTATTAATAAATTTTTATTAGAAATTATACATGCTTTATACACAAATGTACACTAAATATTAGATTTTAATTAAAACTGATCATTATATACTCATAATATACAGTGCATTATAAACAAGTACCAAATACATAAACCTTGAACAATAAAAACTAGGGACGCTTTGACGCCACAAAGACAAACACTTGGAAAAATACTTTGTTAAGTAACATGGCTGCATATGCCTCAGTCCTTCCTGAAAAATAAAAAAAAAAGATGTATAGTAATTATTTTTAGAATTATAATCACTGACAACTCAATTTGACAATACTTAGAAAGCCATTAAGTTAACCCTCACACCAGTCAATAACACAATAATTGTTTTCACGCATTTGGGGGCTACAGGTTAGGTATATTAACGTCCCGTTTTGAAACAACATGTGGGCTATTTTGGGACGGACCACATAATTTTGAACCACAGTCAGATGATCAGGATGACACCTCAGCTGGCACCCCCTCTCCAAACTTCTGCACCACCCCAATGGGAGGGTGTTCGACTCCCTATGTACGATTTAACATGCAAAAGGCCCAGTACACGACGGATCTTCAGTGGAATCAGATTTCAAACCTGGAACCCTCTGGCCTTTGGGGCTATAGAAAGATCTCCATAAAACAAAACTATTCCTACATTGAATATTCGGCTTCTTTACACAAAATATTGATTAACCATGTTTAAACTTAAATATGTTCAGACACATCATTTACTTTTGAGTATACTAGGATCATATTTAGAACAATTTTATCTGGGATAATGATATGCTGTATGGTTTTTCCCGTAATGTCAACTTAACCCATTAATTCCCACCTTAATTTTAAGCATAGAATTCAGTAAACTTCTCTTAAATTATGTTAAAAACACCAAGATTAACATAACTGTGAAATAAAATTAAACTCTGACAATTTTTTTCCTTTATTATTTTTTACAAAAATTATTGAAAAATTGGTAGAAAATCATTAAAAAAACTTTTTTTATAGATACATCTCTGCTAATAACAAAGGAGAATGTGTGTTGGTGCTCTATGGGACAGACCACTAGACCTAGAGCAAAGGAATTTGGACAAACATGCCTTGGAGGGTGGAAAATGTGCACCTTGGAGCTCCTTTTTTGGAAATTTTAATTAATTAAAAATTAAGCTACATTCTGGCGTTTTTCCTTAATAACTTCCTAAATTATTAGATCTGAAGATTTAAAAAATTATCTTTTCAATGATATCAATTAAGTTGCACATTTTTTTCTCCAATTTTAATAAATTTTTAAAAATATTTTTTGACATAACTTATAACTATACTTTTCATTGTTGCAACGCATTTCAAATCGTTTTCTTTGTTTTAACAAATAACACTTCCATTGTTGAAAGCTAAGAAAAGTTCCAACTGGATTTTACTTTCTTCTTTTATTTGATCAATTTTTCTGTGAAATCTATAAAGAAAGTCCTCAAGGTTGTAAGTATATAATGAAATAATCCAGTAAACTGAAAGATTATTTTTGCTATGTTTTAATTCTTTTTATCAGCGTGTTTTAAGCGAATTAGCATGCTGATGGACGCAAAATGTGCTGCACCAATTTAATGTTGAAATCAAATGCATATTTTATGTTAATGTAAACAAGGAAAAGAACAAGTGAAAGGCTATGGAAAGAACGAGAGTTAAATGTCTACAGCAATGTGAAGTTTAAAACTACTTTGTTAAGGGAACCATGAATATAAAACTATGCATAAGAGATTCAGTTGAAATCTTATTTTCAACGATAAAGCTGGTTGCCGAAGGCAGCTAGTATTAAATATTTAAAAAATATAATAAAATATAAAAAAACTAGGATTATTTTCAAATTCTTTGTATAAGCTCAAAAATAAATCGAAAAAAATTAAAATGATGACACACTGATTTCAAAATTTTTGGTAAGTGCCAAACTGGTGGTAAATACCAACTGAAAATTCTTTAGAAATTTGGGAATGCATATTGACTTGTCAGACAGAGTAAAAACAAAACAATGGAATGCGTTCAGTTTAACCATGGAAGTTATGAAATGTAACTGTCCTATAAATAGGACACAGTGCATTAAAGGGTTAAGTAGTTCCGATTATAAAACAGTTCTAATTATGAAGTAATATATTAGCACTCAAACAAATAATGTATTGTATTCAATCAACCTAAGCTTAATAAATGCACATATACAGGGTGTACACAAATAAAGTGACACATTTCAAAAATTAATTTAAAAAATTAAAAATGTTGGAACTATGTTTTTTTGTTGTTGTTTCATGTCCCCCTGGTCCAAATACTAGGCCAGGTCCATGATACCATGTTGCTCTAACAGTACCACAAGTCCATTTTCCCCTTCATTCCACAGCAGCCTCACAGAGGCACCAATACAGTCAATGACATCAGAATGCGACTGGTTCATAACTACGGGTGAGATGCAGCTTCAATTTCAATTGAGGTACCACATAGGGAGAAGTCTGACTTTGCCTCTATACCTGTTAGTGTTAGCTGGGAAAAATGGAGTAGCCTTCATGCCTTGGGTGGCCCTACCAGGAGAATACACTCCCAACGTACATCACCCACTCCTCCCAGGAACACCCCCTTGCCGCGTTGAGGCCACTAGCAGGTCTAAAGGGGTTTTTTTTTTTTTTTTTTAAATAAGAGTACATCTCAAAAAGTTTTTTTGGAAAGGTAACACAACGTTACGCCGTTCTGAATTTGTCACAGAGAGAAAATTCTGTACGCTATGCCTACCAATTAGCAAAAGCCAATGCATATTTTCTGGTTTCTTTTTTAGTTTACCTTGAATATCTTTCAGCTTTAATATTTTCTCAGATAATGGCTCTAAACAAATTTTTGATTTCCAGTAATTTTCGACCCCCTAGACCACTGAAATGGCATGTTACCTATCTGAAAAAAACTTTTTGAGATGTGCTCTCATTTTTTTAAAAAAATTGTAGATCCAACACTTTGAGGGTATTTATTATTAATTTTTGAAATGTGTCACTTCATACTCCCTGTATTATAATGCTACTGACAGAAAATTAAATTCTAACAAAGTTATTTTATCTTCAGATAATCAGCCACTGAATAAATTGAAGAAAATTCAATTACTGTCTCAAACAATATTCTCAAATGGTCACCAATATTTTGAATTTTAAAACTCATCTATTACTAAAACTTTGATAAAGCATTAATTAAGAAAACTGCTAATGTCAAACAAAATATAAATCTGTAAACAAAGCACGGACGACTGTTTAAAATTATTAATATCTATTGACTACAAGAAATCATATGGGTAATAGACAAGCACAATAATGTTATGGATTTTTAGGAGCCTGTGGCATCCCTGTTGAATTAATTTTGATTCCAATATCCAGAAAGATATAACTGATTGCAGCAGGCACAGGAAGTCAGTTTCCTTGTTTAACTTTGCAGAGTTTAAACACACAAATCACAGTAATAATCCATTTTAAAAGGTGACTAAAATAACAATCAAAACGTAATAAGCCGAGTTTCACCAATGTCACTGCCTGTTGGAGAGAAAAAATGTTACTGAAGATTTAACCAAATATTTTAGCAAATAGAGAAAAGTCTCCAGTTTTTACTCATCATTATTTTGAGTACATTGAAATCAGTAAAGTGCAATTGAAGCATTATAATTTCATATAGGTTTGGTGTATGACCATTTCTTGATGTGCATCTATTCGCATTTTCAAAAATGAATGTTAGTTTATAGGTCTGCCAGTTATAAAGGAAATTGAAGCCATATTTACTCAAGCAAATTAAAAAATGAGAATTCATTATTAATCACAGTTTTTCCTCAAACTGAGAGAAATATAAATTTTAGAACACTAAAAATTTCTTAATAAGATCCGACTTGGGAACCCTATTATTAGATTACATATTCTTGGTTACATCTAACTAAAAAATAATGTACCAATATTTTAAATGAATAAATCTTCATTATTTTGAACAAGAAATTTAACTAGTAATGGTAATTGATGATGCCCCGACAATTTAAAGCAATCACAACATGGGAATATAAAAGTAAAAGGGCATCCTATTGAAAATTCAATTTGTGTTCTTCTCTAATTTGTTTAAAGAACTGCTATTAAATTTTTTGAGAAAATGAGAAAGACACACATTCTTTTTATTCAAATGAACCTTGTTTTAAATTTCTATGATGTAACATTTCATTTACGAATAAATATTTTCAGAATAATGACATTTTTTTTCAATGTGTTTACATTATTCCTTTCTAATTCTCAAATTTCAGAAATTAATAATTGGTAAAACTAAAACTTCTTTAGCTTTCATTACCAACTACGAGTACTCGCAAGGTATTGCCTATGGAATCAGGACTTCAACAAAATGGAAAATCACCCACAATCACACAAAAAAGTTTTAAAAACAAAAGATACAAATTATTGACTTTCCCACTTATTTTTCTTCGCGATAATGGTATTTGAACTGTAGGAGAACAGTACAGAGTACTAAATAAACCGATATTTTCAAAATTTTTTTTGTATTTAAAAACATTGATCCCCATAAACCAGGTAAAATGTTAAAGAATGAAAACTGAATAAAATTTTAAACGATTTTAAATTGAACAATACGCCGCGAAAGATACAGACAAATATAATTTCTATAGTATTTAAATATATCCAAAATGAATCAGAGAAGAAGAAAAGAAAAAAAAAAAAAAATCGATGAAATCTTCCACTTCAGGTTTAAACTTTGAAGCCACATTATGTAATTAGCTCCTTGAAGACATATTTCATATTTTTCAGTCTTCTGTAACTAAAGATATCAGCCATATGCCTGGCTATCAAAAAGTATAATAAAAACAAACAAATTAAAAGAATGATCTGTTGAAGCATTGAAAGCAAAGGGATTATGACGTCACGTGGTTTTGATGAAATGCACGTTAGGAAAATACGTCGTGCGACCTTGATTACAAAGAATCACAAGGAAAAAATTATGAAGCAAACATTTTTTAACACTTCACAAAAAATTTAATTTAAAATCAACCAACCGTTCAATTTTAACTGCTCTTGTTTTAAATCATGGAGAAAAGTTATATTTCTTACTTCAAGAAATTTCAAATTGATAACGAAATTACAACATTAGATATAGCAAAGTGAAACTCATAATCAAATTTTTTATGCTTAACCGACTATTTTTTGAAATTTTTTCAAAATTCAGTAAATTACGTTAGCCATTTAAAACAAACTTCATTAGAATGGAAATCGTTTTCTTTTCGATGGTGTATCTATTGTTTTCGTACAATTATCTGAAACAATGCTATTGAGAATTTAGTGCGAAAAATCACCAAAAGCAACACAAATATAAAATAAAAAAATTTATAGAAAAAAATTTAAAATTTGGGCCTCGATGTGCATTGAGTCACCATTATGATTACCTGACTGCCAAATTTCATGGCTGTAAGTGCGATAGATTCGTCTGGACATCGCACACATACGTGCGCAAACATTGCCTGTTATAAGTACAGATTAAAATGTAATCAAAATGCACAATAACAAAAACTATTAAGTAACTGCATATACACCATTATAAAACTTTTGCTAATTAAAATGTATATTTATCCAGGGTGCATAATGAGAAATTGCTGCAAAAATTAAGCACTTTTTAAGCACCTTAGCCAAAAGACTAAGCACCTTTGAACAAGCATGCATACATACATACATAGAACCATGTATTTTCTAAGCATAGGATGTTTTCTGTTTTATAATAATGCATATTTTTTAAGAAAAAATTTAAAATATATATTTTGTTCCAATTTTATATATATAAATATGTATTTTTTAAATTTTAATATTCATTTCTGTATTTGCACAATGTCTTTTAATGTAAAATAAAGGATGTTTTATTTTTTATTTGGTTTGACAAAAAATTGGTAATGCAAATTCCCATTACCAAAAATTAAGTCAACTTTTATAAGATTCACAATAAAAATCTGAGACCTTTTTCAACATTTCTTAAAATTAAAAAATTACCAGTTTATTTGAATAACCATTTAATTTGCCCCTTCAGAATAACTATTTCCGTATTTCAATATAAGGTGGCCACTGTTGAAGAAAGAGGGAGCGGGAAAAAAAGGTAATTAATAGTCCAGTCAATGAAAGGTTTGAAAAAAACATTAAATTACATAAATTTGAAAATTGGAACACATGTTTGTGAGGGGATCCTGATGAACATACTAAAAGTCCCCTGACCTGAGAGGGGAGGCATCTTGGATTTCATCCCTCCCCAATTTCACTTTTTCTTGAATATTTCAAAAACTATTCAGTTTTCAAAATACAATTGATCTAACAAATTAAAGTGCGTAAAATTCCCTGCAAATACATACTTTTATTTTTTATCTAGCTTTAATAGTTTCCGACATAATGGATCTCAAAGTTTGTTACCATCTTGGATTTCATCCCCCTCTTCAGTTTTCTTTAAATCTATCTCAGAAACTATTAAAACTAGAAGAAAAATAAAAGCATGCATTTGTAGGGAATTTTACAAACACTAATTTGTTGTATTACATGCAATTGAAAATTGAATAGATTTTGAGATATTCAAAAAAAGACTAGAAAAAGGGGGATGAAATCCAAGATGGTGGCAAATTTTGAGACCCATTATCTCAGAAACTATTAATGGTAGAATAATAATAAATGCATGTATTTGTAGGGAATTTTATGCTCTTTAATTTGTTGAATCAATTGCAATTTGAAAACTGAACAGTTTTCGAGATACTCCAGAAAAACTAAAAATGGGGAACGAAATCCAAGATGGCAGCACGAGCCCCCCAATTCAATTTTCAAAACTATACGATTCAATGTTTTTTCAGTCCCATTGCGGGTCTTCGTTGACTAGACTATAAGTATTATCTTAGCATGTGCTGACACCCCAGGATCTATCTCGCCCTGGATCCCTTCCCCGAATTTCTTCCCTTTCGTTGGTTTTCTTTTTTGACACATCCGGTAAACAAAGCTCTATGACTATGCTTTCGATTCATTGTATTCAATGTCTGGGGAAACAAAAAAGAAGAATGTTTTCTTTGCACTTCTTGAGAAAATCAAGCACTTTTCATGACTCTATGCACCCTGTTATCTGTGTGCCATCACTTAGTTAACAAGAATTAATACAGTAGAACTCAGCTAATTTTAATGTTTTTAATTAAAATTTGAGGGTAGTTTGAATTTTTTTGCATTGATTTTTCAATTAATATAATGTTAAAACATTGCTTTTAAATTCATATTGGATAATTTGAAGCCAAAACTAAAAATTATTTATTTACTGAAATTATTATTTTTAACTTATGAAAAACTGATAAATATAATTATGACTTTATTAAGATTAGTTTTTGTTTATTAATTATTCATCAAGACTGTAAAATATTAAAAATAAATCTTTAATGCCCGCTTTAGTTTAAAAATTGATGATTCTTCAAATCATTTTTAGACCCAGTTTCCTTAATTCAAATTTTTGGATAAATCAACTTTTTATTACAGTCCTACCAAGCTTCAAATTAGACAAGTTCTACTATATTTTAATGACACATTCATCAATATGAGCAATAAGTACCTCGATCATGAGGAATATTCACTGTCATTCCTTATGGATAACAATGTAATAAAATACCGTTATGTTATTTACATTTGTCCTCCTAACAGCAGCATTTTACATAGTGCATTACATTATAAGCAATAATATATATACTTATAAGTGTAAAACATAATCAACAGGTGTGTCAGAGGTGTACAGGAGGTGTTAAACTTCTGAACAACAAAATAAAGCAATCAGCATTGTGTATTTTAGGAAGATAAAAACCAATATACAGAATTTTCAGGAAGTGTAAAAAAATATGAAAAATGACAGAAATTATAAAAATTTTCAAAAAAAAGAAGTTGATTTATTTGAAAATCTTTTGCAGGCTGGCTTGAATTACAAATCAAAATTCAGAGATACTTTTCTAACATGTGAAATACTAGAATATGGAATTAATTGGAGGAATGGTGGAGAATTTTAAAGACAGCTAGAAGATTAAGATACAGGAAGTAAAGCATATTTAATAAATAAAGGACTTACTTTGATATTATTCTGAATTTTTTGTCGATACACTTCTTTCATTTGTTTGACCAGTAGACTCAGAATCGGATAAATAATTATGCAACTCAATGCCAGAATCCTCATCTAATGTTTTCTCATCTATATTTCTTACTTGATTTTCCTTGGCTGTTTTAGAATCTTCATCCTGGACTTTGCCTTTTGCACTCAAGTTATTTTCTAAACATTCTTTAGAGTTTTCATTTTTATCTTCTAAAGCCTCTACATTATTTTCTGAAACTGTTTTAGAATCTTCATCTAGTATTTTGTCTTTGGCAATCTTTAAATTATTTTCTTGATCTTCTGTCTCGTCTTCAACAGAGCTTAAACTATTTTCCAAAGATGATGGTTCAGAAGAAGACTTTTCTTTATCTTCACTCTCATCCAATTGTTCTTTTGAATCCACTTTTGATTTTCCATGCTGAGAGCCACGCAACTGCCATTTTGGTATAGTGACTACTTTTACAGCAGCTTTAGATTCTCCATTTTGTGTTTTGTTTTCTATAGAAGCCCCTAAGACTGGTGGAGCTGGAAAGCTAAACCTACAATGGATTAAGAAAAATAAGTTTTCATAAATATAAATTTTAAATACTATTATGTATTATTAATTTTAATATGCATCAGCTAGAACAATTGAGACTAGAATAGAAATTGCAACAAAATCCATGAATTAACAGAAATTTATATATATATATACAGTAAAGTACCATTTATATGCCTTTCAAGGGTTTG
Organism: Araneus ventricosus; assembly: GCA_013235015.1. NCBI lineage: Eukaryota > Metazoa > Arthropoda > Arachnida > Araneae > Araneidae > Araneus > Araneus ventricosus. The sequence continues at coordinate 36,236 of BGPR01014622.1, forward strand.
ACATAAAACAACGTTTAATGGAAACTTTAATAAAGAGCTTTGATTAGTACAAATTTAGTGCTACTAATGCTAAGTCATTTAAAAGTAATAACTTAAAATTTTTTTTTAAAGATAGTACTAGTATATTACTACATAGTAGTGAAAACAATAATGTAATTTCAAAATTAAACATTAGCGAGAAAAATCATAAATTTATTGCATATCTCGAGTACTAATTATACATTTATTTTCTATGATTTATGTGCATTAGTGGTGAATCCAAGATTCGGGTCTTGGGGGGGGGGGGGGCGGAGGGCATAAAAATTTTGTTTCGTAGTGACGAATGTCAATGGCTTATGTTAACTAAAACACTTTGACTTTACAGACTTTGCTTACCTGATAATAAGAATCATAAACAACAGTACAATACTTTGGATAATTTAATAAAAAATACAATGAAATAACTAGCCACAAAATGTCTTCGACCACATCAATGCTATACAAGTACAAGTGGAATGACTAGAAAAGTAGGAAAATTTTGGAGTCTGTCAAGCGAGAGAGCAATGTTGTCATTATTTTATTATTTTTCAAAAAAAAAAAAAAAAAAAAAAATGAAAATTAAGAACAAAAAGTTGTAGTGATTTTAAATAAAATCAAAAATTTTGGTTTAGCTCGGGGGGCTGCAGCCCGATAGAATAACTTCTTCACTATGTTACCATTCCAGCTTTCTACGAAAAATCCCCCTCCCCTTAAAAGGAACAGAGAAATAATGACTGAGGCAGAAAATTTGTGAATTTTGAGAAGTGGAAAAACGACGTATAACTAAAGCTTTATGTCATATAAACAAAGTACTTTATCATTACAATTAAATTCGACTGTGATGAAATGGCAAATAAATGTATACGATGTATAATACATTTACCAAAAACTTTTGTGGGGGAGCTTTATGAATTATTTAAATTAATTCAAAGTTACTAGAGATTCATGTAACACTTTAAAGTTGTTAGCACTACTTCAAATAAATTCATACATTACAAAAATATGAAAAATATTTTAATGAAAGTACTTTTTCTCCCTTTAATTATTGGTCAGAAAAGAGCCTTGAGATAAAAAAAATGGCAAGCAACAAAAAATTAAGAATCTCATTCTGTAATATGCTGAACTCTATAGTGAAATCATCTAAACACAACACATCATCTGACATTTTAATTTGAATTAATGGTTAATTCGATTTTTTGGTCTTATTTTTCCAATCACAATTTTTGTCTAGAAAACTTTCTCACTGATGGAGCATTTTCAGGCTCTTATCATAATCATGTTACTATTTTTAATAGAATTTTAATCCTTTACATAAATTTTAAAAAAATTTTAACACACTAAAATTTTATTTAACAACTAGGAATATTTTGCGAATATTCAGCATTCAGCTCTTTTGCTGAATATTTGACCTGGCCAAATATTAAATAGATGTTTAGTTGAATATTTCCAAGATAATAATTTTTTTAAAATGTGCTTTTAAATATATTAAGCAAATTAAGAATTTTATTTCAGTACATTTATTACCAAAAAAATCTCCCAACATTTACCCAATTTTAGGTTGCACAGTACATAAGTGTATTTACTAATGTTACATATCATTTATCATTGTAAATCCTAAAATTATGACGCAAGAACAATAATTGTTTGGAATTTACAGGAGGAAGACTGTTGCATTTGGTTTCATATACATGCAGTAAAACGCCGTTAATACGTCTTTCAAGGGACTAACGTAAAAAGGACACATAAATGAAAAGAGTACAATTGAAATTTTAATAAATATATTTGATTATTACAAATTAAATGCTACTAATACATATCCTTTTAAAAGTAATAATTTCAAAACTTTTTAAGATAGTACTGGTATAATAAAACATAGAATGGAAATCAATAATGAAATTTTAAAATTAAACATTTATTACAAAAGGGAGAAAAAGCATGCCTTGAGTACTAATTATTCATTTCTTATTTTAAAAGGTTTTGCATGCATGCAGGTATGCATTTAATTAAGAAAATCTTTAACCCGTCAGCTGACGCGCAGATTGTCTGTGCATATTAAGTACATCATTATGAATAGAATTAAGTTCATTGAATGTTTTTTTCACTTTTCTTTTGACAAAAGAAATAAGTTTAAAGTTTTTTCAATGGGGTCCATTGCGTCTTTAAAGAAAGGTGGAATAACTTCTTCATCATCACTTAAATTAGAATCGGACAATCTGCCTTCTATTAATTCATCAACTGTGAATAATTTCAAAGTAATGATATCTTTTTTACAGTTCACGTACTAGAAAGGAGGATATGTTCACATTTTAGAATGCTGGGAAATGGCATATAACCAAAACTTTGCACTGTATAAACAAAACACCTTATCATTACAAAGAATACAAATGAATCAAGATTGTAATGAAACAACATATAAACGAGAAATGAATGCTTTACTGCATATATATATATATATATAATATATATATATAGTTAAATATTTTACAAACAATTAAAACTCAAATA